>APFE031155667.1:70483-96743 GCA_000404065.3 Pinus taeda | reverse complement strand
TTTCCATTTTTTTTCATTTTATTACATCTTTATCTGCACTTGGTACCCAAGATGGTGTACAAATCCGTCGCCGTGAAATAATTTATACACAACCACCTTTGACGAGTGAGACTAGGCCTTAATATGTTTTTATTCCCGCCCATTAAGACAAATATGACACACACTATATAATATCATATATAATGTTTTACTCGGCAAGCCTCACACTAAAGGCACCTCATATTTTTCTCAGGGAAGTATAAGCCAAGTATAAGAGAAAGGACGAAAAAGAAAGACCTATCGACAACGTAGCGCTCACCCGGCCTATGAAGGGTGAGGACGCTAAAACGCAGGGTTTTAATTATATAAACATCTTCTCCGTACTATATTTCGGTTGAGCATGCCTGCCTAATATAAGTAATGGTGCCTAGAGGTGTTATATAATTTAGTGTGGGTATATATTAAAGGTAAATGTTTAAAATCTAACCTTTTAATTAAAATTAATATAGAGATAGATGTGTAAGTTTAAATGTTTAATATTTAATATAAATATTTAATTTATTTATAAATCAATTTAATTTAAAAAATAATAAAAATTAAATATAATATATAATGAATATAGTAGAGATGTTGTAGTGTAAACATTTAAATCTTGGTTTAATAAAAAATTTAAAGTAATAAAAATAATAAATTTCAATTTGTTACATTATATTTTTGTTTTGCACGGCACCTTAGTGCCTCCACCTCAAATTACAAATTATGCTCTAGGAAAAATGGTCAATGTTAAATAAATAATGGTTAATAGACAAGGCATCTTAGAGTCTTGCTTTCGGAGTAACTAATAAATTGAGATGTGAAGTGAATAAGTAAATTTTCTTTCTCAAGGAGAAAAAATTGCATAATTTTTCGTGGGTAGTAAAATTCTACACATTTACAATTTTACTTCTACATAAGTGTTAAAGAAAACATAAGTAATGGTGGGAAATAATTCCTGTAAGTATATTTTTTTACATCTTATTCATGTCTGTTTTTTTATACAAAGACTTGCTTAAATCATGGTGGGAAGTAATTGATGGTAGATATATTATTTACTTGTGTATAAGTTATTGTCAAGTAAAGAACAAAGAAATAGGACACAAATATCTAAAAAAATATACATGCATATTGCAACCATATCCATAAATTATGTTAAACACACATGGACAGTAAGAGAGATATGAAAGATAAAACATGCAATACAATTTTTATTGACAAATGATATACATTTATAGTACATTATGTGACTCTTGGGTTTCACATCCCAAGGTCTCTTGGACTCCTTTTGTCCATTCGGCTTCCACACTAACCCATTGAGGATTAGGTGTCTAACATTCCCCCCCTTAATCTGAAGGGTTATGTATGAGTCCAAGAAGAGAGCTGTAATACAAAATGTGCAAAAATTCATGGCAACACTAGGTTGAATGTGCTCTCTAAAATGTTGGTATAAAGGGCGGTGGTTTAAGGATGATCACCAACACTGGAACGCTTAGTGTAGTTCCCGGAACTCTTCCAAAACTGGCAAGAAGCTGAAGTCTTCTGCTAGAGGAAATGCTCCTATTGTTTGGAAGAGAGAAACCTTCAACCAATAAAGGGAGGTCTCACCCCGCATAAAAGGAAAAACTTCAACCTGAAAAGGGAAGTCTCAACTTGTGATGGTTAAAGGATGACCAACAACTCTAGAATGCTTAATGCAATTCCTGGAACTCTTCCAAAACTGGCAAGAAGCTGGAGTCTTCTGCTAGAGGAAGTGTTCTCAATTTTTCTCCTGGGAATCTTTCGAAACTAGAAAGAAGTTGAAGTCTTCTACTAGAGGAAGTGTCCTAGATTGCCAACTGAAGGCATGCTCAGGGGCATCTTTGTCTCTGGCTACAACTCTGAATCTGGTATGGCAAGTTGTGGCTCAGGCTTGCTTGATGTGGCTTTGAAGCTTGTAGATGACCATCATTTCCCCCCTGTCAAATAAAAGGTGAGATGATGGAGAAAACTCAACTGCAAGACGATTCAATACTCTGGAACAAGTTCTGACATGTGATTGGAATATCTTCTTGGCTGTTGATGCCCATTTCCAAGAAGTGATCCATCCAAGATGAATCTTTGATCTTGCAGGACGTTTGTTTCTGAAGCATCTGTGTGAAGAATGACTGGGTTTATGACAGTGCTTACATGGATGAAGATCAAAACAGTGATCTCTCAAATGGCCAACTCGGTCACAGTGTTGGCATTTCACAATCTGTTGTTGTTGTTGTTGCAGTGGAAAAGGAGTAGAATCTGAAACAGCTGGAGGTAAACTGTCATGAGGAGCATGTGAATTGTCATGAATAAATCCAGCACTCTGAAAATGGATGGGCTTGGCGTAGTCTGGAATATAAAAGGACAAGTCCTTGTCATATCCAAGACCAGTTCTGCGCTTGTTGTGGACAAGCTGTTCCCAAGATCTGATGATGCGCTTGGGAAGTGCAGACTGAGTTTCTGCATCTGCATGTACAACTGCTGCTTTATCTAAATGCACTGTAACATTATTGTCTCGTTGTTTATGGGAGTCTGTTTCAATCTTATGAACATAAACAGGTTCAGAATGATGACTCCATTACTGTAGTTCTTCTTGCTACAACTTTGTCTCAAGCTGCAAAAACTCAATATTCTCATGTGCATTTTGGAGATAAATTTTAATATTGGAAAGAGAGGTTTTGTTGATCTTAACCATCTCATCAATAGTGGAAAGTATTAAACTATTTAGTAGTTTCAATACATCATCTATTCTATCCATTTCAGACCAATATAATCAGAGAACTCATGTTATCTTCAGCTACAAATTGGTCTATAAATAATTGCAACTATTAGATGAGTAGCAAGATGCCAATATCACAAAGTCACTGTAGCACATAGCACAGTACCAATTTCAATGTAGCAAATGACTTGCTGCTTTATTGTACTTCCCAAATTATTAAACTACTCACACTGAAAAAAAGAGTCAATCTTTGACTTTCTTTGCAAATGAAATTTGTTGACAGTCTTAGTAGAGCAATCTCAACCATGTTCTGTCCATTGCAACATTGCCATAGCAATGATCAGACCAACAGTGCTAAAAATATAGTAGTGTATCAAGGCTTCTCAGGATCTCTGACATAACGCTTAGTCCGTCAATTCAACATCATCATCAGACTCTATCCATCGGCATATTCAGTCAATAATACTTTGGTAATGCAAGACTTGTCCCTGAACCCTAGAATGTGAAATCATACTCCACTTCATCAATACATGTCTATAGATCAACAATGTCAATAGTACCAACTCAATATTTTCTTTATCATAGGCATTTACAAAGAATAATGTGTCAATACTGCCATATCAAATCTCTAAATCTAATCTCTGTTTAATGCAAACAGTCAACAACACTCCTTGCATCAAATTAATAGATTACATCAATTCATAGACAAGTTCACACAAAACTTTTCCCTTGGTTGCTGTAGATGACACTGTAACATGCATCAAACAATACAATCGGCATACTCCTCCAAGGATATTACAGATCCACGCATCCAATAAACTTTGTGGGTCCTCGAAAACCTGCCTGTGTGCCGCACTGCATATTATTCATTTCAAACGCCATTGATATAAGTAAATTAGTCTCTCCAGAGTCCTTGTGGAAGGCATGGGTAGATATCACTTTTCCTCCTCTACTAAAGCTGACAATGATATGTATAGTCTATACACACCCAAGTGCTTGGCAAATGTGCAAAAGTCGAGAAGAAAATTAATGGGAGGATCATATGATAGTTTCAAATACCACTGGACAACACACATTCAATATTTAAAACATCGCATTCAAAAAACAGCGCATTCAATATTCAAATACCATTCAATATATGTATATACGCTAGACCATTCACTGGACCATTCAACGGATTCAAATGCAGGTGTGCTAGTTGAACCAAAATCAAGTGCCAAAAGCTAGAGAAGAGGTGCCAAACGCTAGAGCGGAAGAAGAGAGACCTGAGTAGTTTCAGGGAAACTGACTTATGGGGCCACCCCATCTGCTAACTTTGGGGACTACGCGACCCCTACAGTCCATCAAGGGTCGTTGATTTGGGCCGTTGGAAACTGTGCAAACGTTAAACCTTCTTGAAATTCCCTCCACATTTGACTGCTGACTATTTCAATGTATCAACTCAATGCATAAAGATTAAATCCAAGGAACTTTTGCTATGGGCTAGGCTTTTTGCATAACTGCACTCTTTATTCAATTTCTGGTATAAACAAAATCTGATAATAGAGGGTAATACAAACTAATATAGCACAAAGATTTTCTAGAAAACCAATTTGAATATGACAAACACAAAGAGCATCATTTCAATGCCATCACACATGAAGGTTCACTTACAACATTCAGCCTCAATCCATTCAACACCTTTTAATCGTGGAACTTGAAATTTTACACAGTGCGCGGTGAGTGATGTCTGGTCTCTCCAAGCTTAAGCATCGCACATTGTTCTAAAATGTTTAACGCATCATGTACATGAGTTCGACTCAGAAGTCCAACCCCAAACTGTGAGCGAAGTTATTGGAAGTGTCCACTTTACCTGAGATCAAATGTTCAGGATGGAAGAGTTGAAAATAACATTCAACACATCCCAGTACAACACACAGCATAGCATATGGTATTCAAAATTGATTAACGCACAAAGCCAATGATCAAATCATCTTCTTTCAACACTACTTCTTTCAATAGGATGTATGCTGATGGGCAGAGAAATAATGGTAGCGTTCTGCAGGAGGAGTTACAACACAAAAGACTAATTTTGAAGTTTGCTTTGTCCTAACAAATGCTCAAAAGACAAACCCACAAGATTCATTGAGATAGAGAAGCGCAGGTTTACACAGGCCACAAAAACAAGTGGCTCAAATTGGAGCAGAAGCAGCAATTGCCCGCTCTGATACCATGTTAAACACACATGGGAGAAAGAACAATAGGAAAGATAAATCATGAGAGTTCATTTTTTATTAACAAGAGATACACATTTATAGTACATTGTTGTGACTCTTGGGTTTCACATCCCAAGGTCTCTTCGACTCCTTTTGTCCATTCAACTTCCACACTAATCCATTGAGGATTAGGTGTCCAACAAATTATGGCATAAAATATGTAATCCAATTATCCACATGGAATCAAATGTTTGAAAATTATTATTTTTTTCCGAGGAAACACTATAATTTTATTAAATAACAAGATTACGTTTCGCAGATTCTTGATAGCATTACAGATACACCACACAAAAAACCTACCAAAAAAAACTTCATGGAAAAAGAAAAAATAATAAGAAGCCAACAATGTTTTGTCTAAACTTAAATAAATCCTGAGCACCAACCATCCAGATAGATTAAAAAACCCCATAATAATAACAACAACGAAACAACCACCACAGTGAAGAGACCATCCCCAAATGAGGATAAAAAGGGCACAAAGTCAGGGCCAAAGTAGCAAGGGAGCCACTTTGACCCTACCCCCCTCAATTCCTAGCTCCAGAAAAAGAATGTAAAGGGAGTTGCCTCAAAATTCCCCCAAATCATCAAAACACAACCACCAAACAAGAAACAACAGAGGTCCAACCCACAAAGACTGGCAATAACCCTAAGGTAAAGAGGCAATAAGCATTGGCCCACCAAAACCTGCAAACACCAACTACTGCATTGAACCAAACCCAACAAGGGTGATGGAAAGCAAAACCCCATTAGGTAAGATTTAGGGTCGATAACCAAAGACGCAACAATGATATCCTATAGCAGGTGATGGTGGACGCAACACGAGGAAACCAATGGCGGGAAAACTGAGCGAAGATGTAAGAGCCTGGGCAAAATCTTGACCTCATGACACAAAAAGAATAACAAAACCGCCACTAAACCCATGAGAAACAAATGAAAGGAAAACCCACCAACCATGAAAGGAGGCTCGAACCGGAGGGTTAGGGCAGTTAGGGTTCTACCTTGCGAATGAAAGGAAAGCCCACCAACCATGAAAGGAGGCTCGAACCAGAGGGCTAGGGTAGTTAGGGTTCTACCTGCTTTGCTCGAAAATATTTTTTTTATTAATATTGGAAAAATTAAAATTAAAGTTAAATATTATAATTTGTATTGGTTAATGTTAAATTAATAGTTATCAACAAACAAATCTTTAGAGTTTTCTTTTGAAAAAGACTAATAATGATTCCATAACATATTTAAATTTAAGTACATTTAACACTAAGGCTTACAATAAACATAGAATATAACAATTTTCTTAACTCTGGATATCCACCCCCACTTTACTATTAATTTGAAATATGTTTTTTTATAATACCATGGGCGAATACTATGGGTTATCAATACCACATGTAGAAGAACCATAACTCATTTCATAAAAAAATTAAAATGTAAAATATTTTACACATTACATATAACATTGATTATATAGAGTGAAAATTCTCCATCATATGGATGGAGGGAGGGAGAGAAAGTGAGATGGGGTGGAAGAGAAGGAGAGAGCAAAGAAGACAGTAATAGAGCTGGAGGGTGGAGAGAGGGAGAATGATGGGTATTGGAAAGAGATGGAGGTGTGAGAGAGAGGGAGAGAAGGGAATGGAGAGAGAGAGAGGAGGGGAGGAAGAGGAGAGATGGAGGGAGAGAAAGATGGATTTGGAGAGGGCACAGAGGAGGGATGTAAGAACATAAACATAAATGGATAGAGGTAGAGAGAGACAAAGTGACAACGTAGGGAGGGAAAGAGGATAGGAGGGAAGATAAAGAGGATAGGTGTGAGAGAGGGAGACATAAAGATGGAGGGTGAAGAGAGGGGGGAGAGAGAATGAGATAGGGAGGGAGATAGTAACAAATTTGGAGGGTAGAGAGAGAGATACGGGGGAGAGAATGGGAGAGATAACAAGGAAGAGAGAGAGGGCATAAGGGAGATAAGGAGAGAGGGAGGGAAGAGAAAGAAAGACATGCATCTAACCCAGATATGGTATGCTATATAAAAACCATCCTAGATTAATCTTAACCCCAACTCTATCAAGTGAGAGAGGGTATAAGGGACATAAGGAGATAGGGAGAGAGAGAGAGAGAGAGATGGATCTAGCCTAGATATGGTATGCGTATATAAAAACCATCCTAGATTAGCTTAACCCCAACTGTATCAAGCCTGTGGAGAGAGATTAAATATCTTTTCACTTTAAAAGAGGTTTGCATCTCAAAATATTAAATATCTTTTCACTTTAAATGAAGTTTACATCTCAAAATATTTGATCCCTCACGATGCTTGATAGATCTGGAATTAAGATGGATTTAGGCTGATTTTAGAACAATTAAATATTAAGTTTAGAACAATTTAATATTACCATTGAAGAAATTTGTGAAACATGCAAAAGTGAAAATTTAATAGAAAGGTTCATGTATAATGTTAAGAGGGAAAAACTACATCATTTAGGATCCAACACACTAAAAACCCTCTTATTTAGAACAATTAGGGATGGATGGATTAATCTCCTTGATCTCATGAGTAGAGGTGATGTAAACCAATTACCATTGAAGAAATTTGTGAAACATGCAAACACATATCAAGAGGAAGGGCAAGAGTAGGTAAATCAACATCAAGATCGATAATTCAAGCTAAACTTGGAAATTCGTTTGATGATTTTCAAATGGAAATTCTTAGAAATCTAACCAAACAAGTAGAAATTTTAAGAATGCAAGATGAAGAAAAAGAAGATGTTGATATTTGTGTTCTCCATGCAGAATTCATGATGTTAAACATTGTCCATCATTACCAAGCTTGAAGAAATTTTACCAAGACAACAATGGAGCAAGTCAATTGCCAATGTAGCTATGTTATGTAACTCCAAGAGGACCATGGAAGCCTAGTAAACCTAGTATGATGCAAGAGCCTAATTCACAATTTTCAGGTTATGTATATCCACCTCAAAGTAATTGGAACATACTCTTTCCTTGGCAACATTTACCATCTCAACCCCAAAACCAATCTTGGCAACAAGTTTGGCAAGGAACTTATGAGAGACATCCACAATATCCTTAGTATTTTCCTCAATATCTTCCGTACCCAACTCCATGTTATCCCTAATATTCATTTTCACCACAACCATAACCCCAACCACATCCATATCAAATATCGACTCCCACTCAACTACCTATACCACCATTTCCAAACCCACATATTCAAGTAGCTCAACCCACTCACAATGCTAAGGTACAACACTTCCAAACATCTCCTCTTGAGATCAATGGTATTCACCATAGCTTAGGAAGAATATTGCAAAAAAGATATTATCTTGATATCAATGAAGGACCATATCCAGAAGAAGAAGATTCAAATAACAAGACCACAGAATCATGGGTTGCACTTGATGAAGAGAAAATATCAAAATTAGAGATCGAGAAATATCCCTCATGGTTACCATCAATTTCTCCATGTATTCAAGAGAACAATCAGCAAAAAGAGGAATATTTGGAGGTCATGGTAGAAGAAGACATGAAGAATGACCTAGATAAGAAAGAAAAACAAGGACATCAACGTTATATTGAGGTTTGGTTCCAGAAAATCAACAAGATGGAGCATCACCCTCTTCTTCAACTATGCTTGATCCTTTCAAACTCAAATCATTTAGTCTTTGAAATCCAGGTACATGTCCAAGCATACATTTCAAGCCTACACATCATTTTGTGTGTCACCTTGATGTGCACATGGCTCCATTGGAAGTATTATTATACTTGAAAGTGATTTTGTTTTTCAAGCAGGGTAGGGTAGAAAAAATTGAAAAATAAGATAAAAAAATAAAATCTCAAGCGAAAACCTCCTTTGAGGCACCTTAGATTGGCTCACTGTTTGAAAACCTCCATAAGGCGATCAATGGGTTGGGAGAGAAGGAAAACAAGAGAAAAAAAATCCTAGGTGAAAACTTCTTTGAGGCACCTAGGCAGACTTATTAGTTGAAACCTCACTGAGGTGCCTAGGCAAACCTACTAGTTGAAAACCTCAGTAAGGTGCCTAGGCAGACCTACTAGATGAAAACTTCATTAAGGCACCTAGTAGGTCTAGAAAAAACAGAAAGGAAAAAAATAAAAAAAATGCTTGCTTCATGTATCTCTTTGATGAATGTAGGTTCTCTCCAACATCTACAAGGAACAAAAAGAAGTTTCCACCAAAGAAAGAAAAAATAGGTCAAACCTAGTCAAAAGAAGTCAAATTGTGACTTTCTCCTCCTTTGCTCAATTGTTCCAACAAGGCCAAGGTCGTGTCAATCCATCACCCTCATATATTTACACCATCCACCCATCATTCTCAAGCTTTTTCCATTCAGTTTGCTTGTTGTCCTAAAAGACTACAGGAAGGCTATGTTTTACTATAGGAAACAAAAATACATAGAGAAAAAAGTTGTTTCTGCCATAAATTGAAAACCATGTATCCATTTGACAATTAGTTTAATGGGGAGATGCATATGGATGATGGTAACATGCTCAAGCAATTTCAGAAAATTCCAGTTAGTGAAAATTTTAAGGATGGAAAATTATCTTGAAATTTAAAAATATTGGCGAATCTCACTAGTCCTTAATATGCAAACTATAAAAATTTGGTGAATGTATTTGTAAAATTATTCAAATTTATAATGATTTTATATATACTCTCTATATAATGTTGGCGATTGTTAAAGTAAAATAATTTTATATTTGTAAAATTTGGGCGAATCATTTTTATAAGAAAATGGAAATTGGTGAATGTTTCTTTGGAAAAATCATGGTAAATTAGCCCACCTATGAATATTAGCCCCTAAATTGTTCCATGATTCTAGTGCACAGTGTTCGAGAAATCAACCTTCATCACTTACAACCATTTTTGCATTTTCTCGATATCTCTACATCCATTTAAAAATATCTTTCATGGGGTGATGACTATGGATGATGGTAACATGCCCACAAAATTTCAGCAAATTCCAGTGCACGGTTTCTAACAAATCGGTCTCCATCACTTTTAGCCATTTTTAGATTTTTTTTTTTCGAGATCCGTGCATCTATTGACCAAAGTATTTTATGTGGAGGTGCATAATGATTATCACAACATGATCAAAAGTTTCCAAGTGAATCCATTCTACTGTGTGGGAGATATGGACAAAACAAGTCTACTACAAAAGGTTGTCCTCAATTACTACAGGAGTTTCTTGTAGTACTACAGGAAGTTCTGAAAATGTATAGGAAAGGCAGTCTGATGGAAACGTTATGATGCAAGCCTCTTTTAGGATAGGAAAAAGGGACATTTACCTCACCACATCTCAGTCAACACCTATCATGACCATGTCACTCTATGGCCACACCTTCCACTCATTCCAATACCTATTTACCCTCCAACAGAGAAAGGACACAAACATTCTAAAAAAAAGGGAAACTGCAACAACCTATTTGGAAGTAATAGTAGGCTCCAGGCCTAACCTTCAACGCCGTGATTGAAAGATGAGGGGCATAACTACAGGCACAATGAAACTCCTCTTGAGCTCAGTAGCAACAGAGGAATCCATCACCTGCACAACATGCATGCCTCTCCAAAAATCATTAGGTAGGTACATGTATGCAATATTCTTGACCTCTTCCCTTGAGCATATTATATTTAGAAATGTTTTGTGAATGCATGAGAAATGAGGTTTTATAAGCTAAGGATGGTTCAGTAGTTTCAGCCGCCTTCAACTACTTAATTGTAGCTCACTTCTTTACTCATGCAATGTTGTAAAGTTAAATTATGAAGGGTGATGATTTTAAGGAATGTAGACAACAATTAAAAGAAGAAATTGTTGTAAAAGCCAAGTCACCACAACACTCCAAGCCCTCCATCCACTTTATATTCACTATCTATCCATTGTTCATCCATCCCATTTCATAATTTCAAAAACAAACCCTACACTCTGTCTCACCCTGAAAATTCCTTTAAAAAGAAATAGAGCATCCTCTCCATTTTCACAAGCCTACATCATTTCTAATGTAAAAATAGATGTTTTCTTTGAAGGTTTTAGACATTTTGAAATGGTGGAAAAAGGTAGCAGAAGGTTGATAAGGATGTTGAAGACCTTGCCAAACTGAAAAATATTTAAGAACCATCTTGAATAATGGGAAGAAGGCAAACTAATGGTCTCAAGAAACAAGGATTTTTGTTTGCCCAAATATGGTTTTGGGCTTGTCCTTATAGAACTTATAGCCAAGATTCTTAATGCACAGGGGAGAGGCCATCATGGCCATGAATGAGGCATAATGAGATCACTAAGTTGCTCAGAAGATGAGCAAAATTTTTAGCTAGGGGGTATGATGGGCCTCTAAATTAGACATGAATTAAGGCCCATGCCTCTAAATTAAACATAGATTAAGTCCTATGACCATCCTTCAGCACAGTAAACCTCTATTTTTACATTAGATAATGTGTTTTTAACTTTAATATATTCATTAGGAAGGTTAATAAATAATTGCATATTTGTGCTTAATATTATTTGTTTTTTTGGAATATTATTAGAATATTACGCGGATTATGAAGATCTCGAGGAGGAGATAATTTAGGGACTTTCTCCCTACTACAGGAGGATCGCTATTAAATAATAAATCAATAAGATATTATGGAATTAAAGCACAGATTCTGGAACTCCAATGATTGAGAAAATCTAGGAATGTGTTCCCTACCATTTAATCTAGATTACTAATATTGGGAACCATATCCACTAATCAGGGAAGTTTTGTGGAGAAAGCTTCCTCAATTCATGGGGAATGATTCCTAACTAGTTTTTATAAGTACCAAGTCAAAATTTCCTCTAGGGAGAGATTTTCATTAGCGTTCTTGTGGAGAGAAATCATATTTCTACAACTTCATTGTATTTTCTTGCAGGGATGTCATTGTATTGATGAAAATAATGAAGATAAGTGTCATGTTCAGCTTCTAAATATTGTTCTCCTCCATAGGTCTCTGATCTTCCTTGGGCTTGGTCATCCAACGAGCCTAAAAGCCCTTTTGTATAATTTTCTTTCCTTCTTTTCACTTCTTATTCACATCCATCTCTTGTTTTTATTTTTTTCCATTTCTGCATTTAGTATTAATGGTTTCTTGTTGTAGGATTGTGTTAAATTGTTGATGTAAGTACTTTTGCAATATCACAAGCATCATTTAATCATTGGAAAAGCTTTTAAAGGTCATAATAATCATTGAGCTACTTGGATTAGCTTTCTTATTTCCAGATCTAGATTTCTAGAACTCCATTGTGGAAAAGAAGAGTAAATTTCTGGTACTTTTAAGAGCATGCTAACTACCTTAAATTGATGTGGTTCCACTTGCAATAGATTAAAAAAAAATTATAGTTCATAACAAAAATCACTGCATTGCATTTTCACTTGATTAGTTTATGCATTTTATGGATTTACTAGCTCACTAATTCTCGAATTTCTAGATTTTTTACTAGTAATCTTTTGCTATTTTTTGGAATGGATGAACAAAAGTATTTCTGAGTGATTCCACTTGGAATGGGGACCTAAGACATCCTAGTCAATAAAAATTTTTGTCCCATCCAATTTATATTTGATTTGCTTGGTCATTGGATGAAGTATACATTCGTATAGTAAGTATGTAACATCCTATAGTAAAATAGGGGATCCTATAGGAGAACTAGGGGATCCTATAGGAGAACTAGTACATCCTATAGGAAATCCTATTTTGATCTTGAATTTAGAAAAATCACCATTGATGCTGGGATTATGCCCCTACTTTACCTCCAAGCAATCAAAATCATTGTACTCCTCTTCCTCGACACTTGTCTCCCCTGCCAAAGATCAAGGAAAGATTAGCACTTGCATTTATAAAACAAAAAAGATTAAAAAATGAGTTCTTTTATATTTACATATCCACACAACAGTTAGTACCCTTTAGATCCAATTACATGATTAGATTAGGTAAAACATCACATGTGACAAATAGGGTTAAAATAGGGTTCTTTTGCAAGAAAAGTGTGTTAATAAGTAGATAAAGGATTCCATGTTACTTTACAAGTATTTTTTTATTCAGTCTTTCTTCCTACAAATAGGCAACATTTCTTTTCTCTCATGTCAGTGAAGGAAGGACACATTGTATGTTGCACATATAGTGCTGATACCTCTTATGATTATACAAAACTTGGGTTGATAATTAAAGTCGGTAGCCTTGGTAGTTGCATCATTCTTGTTTGAATACCAAGGCTCATCACCCATCACTCCTAGTTCATGGTAAAACCTTAGCTTTGGACAACATTTAGGAACACAAGGATATGATGCCTTCTCTTTATTATTTGTGCCTTTAAGAAGTCTAAAATTTGGAGCACTTCTTCAATAGTTTTTCCCGCTCCCATCATCTATGTAGCAATATAAAAACTAGCATGAAGAGATTAGACCATGATCTATATACTATCTCTCATACCATCAATAACTGGATGGATCACATTATTTATGATTAGAGCGCTCCTGCTTTTAATAATCCTATTTTGAACAACATCTAGACTCTCCTTCCAATTTTTTTCTTTTGGGTTATTTTGAAAGAGAAAAATAATCTCATATTTAAGAATCTTCTCAAGACTCTCTTTAGATCACAGTTCAAAAGAATATAAAGGAATCAATTGCCATACAACCTTAGTGATATCAAGACCATCAAGCCTCAGAAAAATAGTCCCTTCTGCTTCAAATTCGGTTCACTACTCCAAGGGTCATGATTGTCCCTTCTCTTCTCCCTATGTCAATGCATATTCCATCCTCCTAGAGACCGCCCGCCGCTCAGTTTTCTAAAGCTCTATTTTGACGAAACTCCAAAAGGAAACCAAGGAAACAAACACTATGGAGGTATATCTAGTGATCATTTGAGATCCCCTACATACATTTATTTAGGCTTTATGGAATATAACAATAACAATACCACAAAATTCAAAGCCTTAGAAGAGTGACCATTGAATTCTCATACTCAAGGCTACACCAAACTTATGGTGGAATCAGATTCTCAAATCATTATAAACACAACCCACAAAATCCTCTATGGCACCTAGATAAGAGAAATATTTCATAGTTGGAGACATGAAAGCATATTCATACTATTCACGTCACTCCTTCCTTCTGTCTTAGTGACAATCCCTACATCATAAGAATTAGAAATAAAATTGTAGATAGGTTAGCCGTTGATGGATGTTCCACATTAATTTCTTAGATCTCCTCCTCCTATAAATCCTTTGAATACTCTTCCCTCAAGCAAGAATGTTGGACCATAGCTTAGTAGGACAAATCCCGCTAACTAGTCTCTTTCTATATATTTCTTCATGATTTCTCCCAAACCAATCTCCTTCTCTCTTTATTTATTCTCTTTGTCTGTATCTTGGTTGTAATTGGTTCATGTGCCCCAATTTTTAACTTTTATATCAACAAGTAGAAATATATCCTCTACTGTTTTAAAAAGGTTGAGACTATGAATCTACTATAATTTTATTAGTAACAAAGCAACACGAAACTCTATGACTTAATATGTACTTAATATTTTCAAAGCATACAAAATATTTAAATATAAAAAATAAAATAATATGCACTCATTGAGACTCTCCCTAAATGATTAAGAAAAAATTTGAGGCTAGACTGAGTGTGACAAAATATTTTAAACTTGTCACTACCTCTCCCTAAATGGTAAAAAAGATAAAATCAATACCATAAAATGGTTTGATGACATCAAATTTGGAGGGGAATGTCTATATACAATATTTCGACCACAATCTTAGTAAACTAATATGCCCATTCGAGTGTGAAAAGACAAAGCTCTTTTTTTGGTCAGTCCTAGTAAAGAATCTAGTCTCTGGATAATGTTCCATCAATTTCAAATCTTTGTAAATCTAACATATATTATATTAATTTAATTCACACACATGAGATAGTGAAAGAGAAATCTAAACACCATGGAATACAACTAGATAATCTTGGAATAATGTTCATTTGTCGCATTGGGGAGATTTTGATTTCTAAAATGGGCCTCCTAGGGAATATTACAAAATAATAGTGGAAATAATAAAATAAGATTGAATTACCTCATCAAATTTTAGAGGAAAAAATAAAAACTATTTTTTCAACTCCTGTTTTCAATTTATTTCCCCACGAAAATACTCAAATTTTGAGTAAGAGCAATAACTAGATGTGAAATTTAATTCCTCATCTAAGGGGTATCCATGTTGCATGCTTTCGATGGACCATGCTACATGAAAAAAGAATAATACATGGAAAAATGTGATTGCAATAATTTGTTCTCACAAATTTCTCATATTTTGTGTAGCAGCGTCCATCGAAAGCATGCAACATTAGTACCCCTCTGATGAGTAATTAAATTTTGCATCTAACGAGTGCTCCAAGTAGAAATTTGACTAAAATTGTAGGTAGATAGGTTGAAAATATGAGTTGAGAAAGTATTTTTTTATTTTTTATTATTTTATCTTTTTACCTTTTTACTCTGAGAATGGTGAATCATCCCCCATGATTGACATCATTATTTTGAATCCTATTGGTTCTAATAAAGTTTATTTTGGTTGTACGTTTTTGTTTTGAGGCCTATTTTTTACCTCAAAATTTATCTAATGATGCATATATGCACAAAATATTATTACAAATGATGAATTATATATTTTAATGTCAATTGATGTGGTAAGATGTTCAAACAATTGTTCATTCATTTTTCCATGGTCTTTCTCTACTTAGAAAAGTCATAACTAGCACAACAACGTTAATAAATTTGGTTGATATATACAATAAAATTGTAACTAAAAAATATTTGTAAGGATTTGGGTTAAAATATGTTATTACCTTATAAGAGTATTGCAAACCTATTAAAAAATAGTTATAAGTGTTTGGATAAAATATTGTGATTAACTTATGAGAGTATTGCAAATGGAAAATATGTTATAATAGTTATCCATTCAAAAAATAACCTACCAATTTTTTTTATCTAAATAAACATTTAATAATATATTTCAATTTTAAAAAAAATATATAAGAGAAAGAAGAAAAAAAAAATAACAATTCATTCATATATATAAACATTATTTTCAAACTAAAAAGTTCAAAAAATTTTCAAAATCGAAATTCAAAAGGAGAGAGTTTCTTATGATGCTACAACAAAATAAAAATACACACATCAACCTAACATTTCCAATTATATTCTTCTTCATCTGATGTGCCATGATACTTTCTCTCCATAAACCTTAGAAAAATTGTGATAGATTGATCACCCTTATAAAATAATTCTGTGGACACCTGTAATTAGGTCTTTGAAAGCAATTTTGCTGACAATATGGCGTATTTAATCTAAACTAAAAATTGGCAATATAAAAAGAAATTTTAACTATAAATTTTAAAGGTAACAAATTGATAATTATTTTCTAAAATTTATGCAACATGTTTATCTTAATTAATTTGTTAAAGATACTTCAATAACCCTGTAAAATAAATCAAGTAAAACATATCAGTAAAACCTACAATCGCAGGTTTATAAAATGTACTCGAAAATAAAAACCCTGTAGAATTTTAAAAATGTGACTGTTAATACCAACTTCGCTAGCCGCAAAAGCTCGAATCAGTCAAATCAACATTCTAAATTATAATCTCTAAATTATAATGGCTTCCGTCCGCTTAACATGTCGTAAAATATAGGACATTTAAATTTATTTTATTATTTACTAGTTTGAAACGTTCAAATATTTTTTAGGTCATCTATTTGATTATGTATGAGATAAAAAATATTTTGCTGAAAACAAATCTTGTCCATTCATTTATGTAAATTCAAAATTCTAAAACCCCAATTTTCATTATAAACTATTTTTTACAATATAATAAATTTAAAAAATAACAAATGATAATTATTTTTTTAAAATATGCAACATGTTTATCTCAATCAAATTGTTAAAAATACTTCTATAACCATAAAGAAAAAATTAAATAAAAATATAAATAAAACCTACAATCACAAATTTATAAAATATGTTGAAATATACAGAGTCTCTGTAATTTTAAAAATTGATTTTTATTACCAACTTCCTTACCATACATGTTATTACCAAAAACTCGAATCGTTCAAATGAGGATTCCAATATTGATTTACAACCAATTTCCTCCTTAATTACTTTTATAAATCAGGCAAAATCACATTCTAAATTATTATAAAATAAAAAATCACCTTAAAAGAAATATAAAACAATAATAAATTTATTTTTATAACACAACAAATTATCTGCTTATATTTTTAAAACATTATGCTAGTTGATAAGAGTGTCTTTCAATGTCTTCAAGTAACTATCTACATCTTCCATAGGTAGGATTTTAATGAGACCTCTCACCATAAAGTTTTTCTGGTGACGAAGTGCAGTTCAAAACACTTGAAAACCATAAACAAGATAGTAAGGCTCATCGACCAAACTGTCATTTCTGACTATATACAAAATAGTCCTTAGCCCATCGAAGTTTAAGTGAAACACTAGCCATGGTCATTGATTTATATATATGATAGAAAATAGTTCAATTCCAATGTGCCTAATGGCTCCAATCTGTTTAACCGATGACAAAATATATGATATTTAAATTTAGTTTATTATTTATTGGTTTGAAGCTGAAACATTGTTTAAATATTTTTAATGTCATCCATTTGATGATGTATTAGATGATGAATGGTGCATTGTAATAAAATCTTGTTCACTTATGGATGTAAAAATCAAAATTCCTTAAACCCAATTTTAATATGGAGCACACGTCTAGGGTGTAATAAAAAAATATCTCGTAAAAAAAATTATAATTTAATATTCTAACGCTTTTCTTTAATATAGTGGTGTGTCATCATTAAATTGCACTCAATATTCACCCATTGTGAATGACATATGAGCAGACTTCTAATTAATTAACTAGAAACACTCAGTTGAAAGGATGGTTACAAAATTATATTTTCCACAATAACATATGAAAAATGTAATTTTTAATTTTAGTAAATAATATTGGATGGAAGAACTATTTGTCCAGTATTGAGATGTTAAAGTTGGTTGAGATTTAATTTCCCTTGGGATAGTTTAATTCCTCCAAAAATAGATTCTATATAACCTCTTGGAAACTAAGCCCCACACAAACCAAATGATCTAAAATAATTAAATTAAAATATTTTGTGTATTACTTAATTGGAAACATTTTTATTTCAAATTTTACATCGTTTTCGATTTGGCTACTGGTATACAATCCTCAAAAATTAGCATGGCCACTCCTCACAATTCCCAATAAATTGGAGGATAATATATGTATATAAAAGCAACATGACTACTCTTCCATAGCTACAGACAAATTGGAGGCAAATATTTGCATATGACATATTGCATCGCAACACAAAAGCCATCCAGTCAAACTTAGAAAACTTAATCAACCATTAACTGAAAATGATATTATTGAACAAAATAACCTTGATTCCTAACTATGATTTTGTAACATGCAAGCCTTGAAAGAGAAATATTTGGAAAAGAAAGGAAAAAAAGCTAATGATTTTTTTTATATTTACAAAATATTTGAAATGTTGTTTGCAATAAATAGAGTTTTCACTCTCATATTAAGTCCTTGGGATACACTTTTTCAAGGAACCAAGTATTGCAACAAGAATGAATGCATTTGGAAAAAATTGTTCCCATCATTCTGAGCGATGACAAAATCAGTGATGCCATGGAAGAAAGCACTTGTTTTTTTACGTTTCCCCACATTAGGGGAAGCCTATACATCCTTCCTTTGGCTTTGCCAATGTCAGAGGCAAGCCCTACCGTGAAAACACAATAATACGTCTCTTATAATTACTATCCAGGATCGTAATTCACAGTTTGAATGTTTGATCTTGCTTCTTATGTCGAGAAAGCATAAAGCATAATTGAGATGGAAAATCATAATATTGAGGAGTGGATCGACGTGGGATCAAATTTATGGGCAGTGTAAAAGCTTAATTGCAGTAGCTTATATTTCCATTCAAGTGCGAAAGGATTGGAAGATCCCATTTTTTTTCAAGCTCACCTACTTGATACATGGTAAGATCAAGGGAGTATATACCCCTCCCCATGATGATCAAGGGTCAAAGCTAACCTCCATATTATATTTGTGAGGAAACTTACTATATCGAGAATATCTTACATCACATTGTTAGATGTTCTATGAACATTATAGCCTACTTAGTTTTGTCATAAAACCTGACATTCCAGTTGTGAAGTCAATCACCAACCCAATATTTAGGATTCCATTGGCATATTTTGAAAGCTCTCTTATATGACCTAGTTTATTCGTCTTTGATATAAGAATCTTTATCAAATAACTAAACACAACATGTAACATCATTATAGAAAATATGCCCCATAAATTTACAACTAAATAAAAATAAATTAAAAACAACTACAACGATTTATCGAAAATGAATTTCTTGCAATAAGAGAAGTGTATATGTTTTTCAACCCAACCATAGGCATAGTAATGCATGTTCTTACCTACAACTATTCACCTCCTACCTCAACTATGATACTTCCTAGAAAGCGATGAAGAGACACAACCTAGTGTTAATGGAGTGGCACCCAATGAAGGCGGTGTGGATCTTTGACCATCAAAATAGAACTCAAACTACATTGATGAAAAGAGGTTTTCCAAGAGGTCTCCATTCTCTTTCTAGCTTTTGTCCAGGGACTAAAAATGGGAGAAAAGCATGGGAGTCAATTTGAGGGCTTGCCCTAACCTCAGACTATCATTTATGCTCAAAGCTAGTTTCCTATAGTTTTAACAAGGTTTCCTATAGTTTTGACAAGAATTACTACATGATGTCCTAGTACTCATCTAAAAACATTTTATAGGTTTTAGAGGTTTCCAAATGGTGGAAAAAGGTAGCAGAAGGTTGATAAGGATGTTGAAGACCTTGCCAAACTGAAAAATATTTAAGAACCATCTTGAATAATGGGAAGAAGGCAAACTAATGGTCTCAAGAAACAAGGATTTTTGTTTGCCCAAATATGGTTTTGGGCTTGTCCTTATAGAACTTATAGCCAAGATTCTTAATGCACAGGGGAGAGGCCATCATGGCCATGAATGAGGCATAATGAGATCACTAAGTTGCTCAGAAGATGAGCAAAATTTTTAGCTAGGGGGTATGATGGGCCTCTAAATTAGACATGAATTAAGGCCCATGCCTCTAAATTAAACATAGATTAAGTCCTATGACCATCCTTCAGCACAGTAAACCTCTATTTTTACATTAGATAATGTGTTTTTAACTTTAATATATTCATTAGGAAGGTTAATAAATAATTGCATATTTGTGCTTAATATTATTTGTTTTTTTGGAATATTATTAGAATATTACGCGGATTATGAAGATCTCGAGGAGGAGATAATTTAGGGACTTTCTCCCTACTACAGGAGGATCGCTATTAAATAATAAATCAATAAGATATTATGGAATTAAAGCACAGATTCTGGAACTCCAATGATTGAGAAAATCTAGGAATGTGTTCCCTACCATTTAATCTAGATTACTAATATTGGGAACCATATCCACTAATCAGGGAAGTTTTGTGGAGAAAGCTTCCTCAATTCATGGGGAATGATTCCTAACTAGTTTTTATAAGTACCAAGTCAAAATTTCCTCTAGGGAGAGATTTTCATTAGCGTTCTTGTGGAGAGAAATCATATTTCTACAACTTCATTGTATTTTCTTGCAGGGATGTCATTGTATTGATGAAAATAATGAAGATAAGTGTCATGTTCAGCTTCTAAATATTGTTCTCCTCCATAGGTCTCTGATCTTCCTTGGGCTTGGTCATCCAACGAGCCTAAAAGCCCTTTTGTATAATTTTCTTTCCTTCTTTTCACTTCTTATTCACATCCATCTCTTGTTTTTATTTTTTTCCATTTCTGCATTTAGTATTAATGGTTTCTTGTTGTAGGATTGTGTTAAATTGTTGATGTAAGTACTTTTGCAATATCACAAGCATCATTTAATCATTGGAAAAGCTTTTAAAGGTCATAATAATCATTGAGCTACTTGGATTAGCTTTCTTATTTCCAGATCTAGATTTCTAGAACTCCATTGTGGAAAAGAAGAGTAAATTTCTGGTACTTTTAAGAGCATGCTAACTACCTTAAATTGATGTGGTTCCACTTGCAATAGATTAAAAAAAAATTATAGTTCATAACAAAAATCACTGCATTGCATTTTCACTTGATTAGTTTATGCATTTTATGGATTTACTAGCTCACTAATTCTCGAATTTCTAGATTTTTTACTAGTAATCTTTTGCTATTTTTTGGAATGGATGAACAAAAGTATTTCTGAGTGATTCCACTTGGAATGGGGACCTAAGACATCCTAGTCAATAAAAATTTTTGTCCCATCCAATTTATATTTGATTTGCTTGGTCATTGGATGAAGTATACATTCGTATAGTAAGTATGTAACATCCTATAGTAAAATAGGGGATCCTATAGGAGAACTAGGGGATCCTATAGGAGAACTAGTACATCCTATAGGAAATCCTATTTTGATCTTGAATTTAGAAAAATCACCATTGATGCTGGGATTATGCCCCTACTTTACCTCCAAGCAATCAAAATCATTGTACTCCTCTTCCTCGACACTTGTCTCCCCTGCCAAAGATCAAGGAAAGATTAGCACTTGCATTTATAAAACAAAAAAGATTAAAAAATGAGTTCTTTTATATTTACATATCCACACAACAGTTAGTACCCTTTAGATCCAATTACATGATTAGATTAGGTAAAACATCACATGTGACAAATAGGGTTAAAATAGGGTTCTTTTGCAAGAAAAGTGTGTTAATAAGTAGATAAAGGATTCCATGTTACTTTACAAGTATTTTTTTATTCAGTCTTTCTTCCTACAAATAGGCAACATTTCTTTTCTCTCATGTCAGTGAAGGAAGGACACATTGTATGTTGCACATATAGTGCTGATACCTCTTATGATTATACAAAACTTGGGTTGATAATTAAAGTCGGTAGCCTTGGTAGTTGCATCATTCTTGTTTGAATACCAAGGCTCATCACCCATCACTCCTAGTTCATGGTAAAACCTTAGCTTTGGACAACATTTAGGAACACAAGGATATGATGCCTTCTCTTTATTATTTGTGCCTTTAAGAAGTCTAAAATTTGGAGCACTTCTTCAATAGTTTTTCCCGCTCCCATCATCTATGTAGCAATATAAAAACTAGCATGAAGAGATTAGACCATGATCTATATACTATCTCTCATACCATCAATTACTGGATGGATCACATTATTTATGATTAGAGCGCTCATGCTTTTAATAATCCTATTTTGAACAACATCTAGACTCTCCTTCCAATTTTTTTCTTTTGGGTTATTTTGAAAGAGAAAAATAATCTCATATTTAAGAATCTGCTCAAGACTCTCTTTAGATCACAGTTCAAAAGAATATAAAGGAATCAATTGCCATACAACCTTGGTGATATCAAGACCATCAAGCCTCAAAAAAATAGTTCCTTCTGCTTCAAATTCGGTTCACTACTCCAAGGGTCATGATTGTCCCTTCTCTTCTCCCTATGTCAATGCATATTCCATCCTCCTAGAGACCGCCCGCCGCTCAGTTTTCTAAAGCTCTATTTTGATGAAACTCCAAAAGGAAACCAAGGAAACAAACACTATGGAGGTATATCTAGTGATCATTTGAGATCCCCTACATACATTTATTTAGGCTTTATGGAATATAACAATAACAATACCACAAAATTCAAAGCCTTAGAAGAGGGACCATTGAATTCTCATACTCAAGGCTACACCGAACTTATGGTGGAATCAGATTCTCAAATCATTATAAACACAACCCACAAAATCCTCTATGGCACCTAGATAAGAGAAATATTTCATAGTTGGAGACATGAAGGCATATTCATACTATTCATGTCACTCCTTCCTTCTGTTTAGTGACAATCCCTACATCAGAAGAATTAGAAATAAAATTGTAGATAGGTTAGCCGTTGATGGATGTTTCACATTAATTTCTTAGATCTCCTCCTCCTATAAATCCTTTGAATACTCTTCCCTCAAGCAAGAATGTTGGACCATAGCTTAGTAGGACAAATCCCGCTAACTAGTCTCTTTCTATATATTTCTTCATGATTTCTCCCAAACCAATCTCCTTCTCTCTTTATTTATTCTCTTTGTCTGTATCTTGGTTGTAATTGGTTCATGTGCCCCAATTTTTAACTTTTATATCAACAAGTAGAAATATATCCTCTACTGTTTTAAAAAGGTTGAGACTATGAATCTACTATAATTTTATTAGTAACAAAGCAACACGAAACTCTATGACTTAATATGTACTTAATATTTTCAAAGCATACAAAATATTTAAATATAAAAAATAAAATAATATGCACTCATTGAGACTCTCCCTAAATGATTAAGAAAAAATTTGAGGCTAGACTGAGTGTGACAAAATATTTTAAACTTGTCACTACCTCTCCCTAAATGGTAAAAAAGATAAAATCAATACCATAAAATGGTTTGATGACATCAAATTTGGAGGGGAATGTCTATATACAATATTTCGACCACAATCTTAGTAAACTAATATGCCCATTCGAGTGTGAAAAGACAAAGCTCTTTTTTTGGTCAGTCCTAGTAAAGAATCTAGTCTCTGGATAATGTTCCATCAATTTCAAATCTTTGTAAATCTAACATATATTATATTAATTTAATTCACACACATGAGATAGTGAAAGAGAAATCTAAACACCATGGAATACAACTAGATAATCTTGGAATAATGTTCATTTGTCGCATTGGGGAGATTTTGATTTCTAAAATGGGCCTCCTAGGGAATATTACAAAATAATAGTGGAAATAATAAAATAAGATTGAATTACCTCATCAAATTTTAGAGGAAAAAATAAAAACTATTTTTTCAACTCCTGTTTTCAATTTATTTCCCCACGAAAATACTCAAATTTTGAGTAAGAGCAATAACTAGATGTGAAATTTAATTCCTCATCTAAGGGGTATCCATGTTGCATGCTTTCGATGGACCATGCTACATGAAAAAAGAATAATACATGGAAAAATGTGATTGCAATAATTTGTTTTCACAAATTTCTCATATTTTGTGTAGCAGCGTCCATCAAAAGCATGCAACATTAGTACCCCTCTGATGAGTAATTAAATTTTGCATCTAACGAGTGCTCCAAGTAGAAATTTGACTAAAATTGTAGGTAGATAGGTTGAAAATATGAGTTGAGAAAGTATTTTTTTATCTTTTATTATTTTATCTTTTTACCTTTTTACTCTGAGAATGGTGAATCATCCCCCATGATTGACATCATTATTTTGAATCCTATTGGTTCTAATAAAGTTTATTTTGGTTGTACGTTTTTGTTTTGAGGCCTATTTTTTACCTCAAAATTTATCTAATGATGCATATATGCACAAAATATTATTACAAATGATGAATTATATATTTTAATGTCAATTGATGTGGTAAGAAGTTCAAACAATTGTTCATTCATTTTTCCATGGTCTTTCTCTACTTAGAAAAGTCATAACTAGCACAACAACATTAATAAATTTGGTTGATATATACAATAAAATTGTAACTATCCGCCTATATGATTGGGGAGACAGCTCATCCTTGTGTTTTTCTCTCAGGTTTTAGCTTTTTCTACTGGCTCCAAAGACGCTGTTATTATTTCTTTTCTCTCTTGTAAAGATATATCACAGGCCGATTTAGACAGTTTTCCTCAAATCTCAGTCATTTTAAATCAGCGTTAATTGTTTCTTTCGCTCAGTTCTTGTTAGACGGGACGTTTCCCTTCAAAGCAAGCAGCTTTTCCTGTGTTTCTTATCCAAAAAATCAGCAATGATATTTCATTCCAGCAGGAAAAAGACATTGCTGGATTGCGTTGCTGCTGGACAGAGCAGATGCATCTTGTTTGTTTTTATTTCTCAAATCACTAATTAGAATCAGCCAGAATTGTATGTTCAGCTCCAGGGGGGCAAACTTCAGAGGAAGTGCATAAACCAGATTGTAAAACTTTTTATTTTGCTAATAAAAAGTTCATGTTTTTTCCCAGGGAAAAAAAATAAAATTGTAACTAAAAAATATTTGTAAGGGTTTGGGTTAAAATATGTTATTACCTTATAAGAGTATTGCAAACCTATTAAAAAATAGTTATAAGTGTTTGGATAAAATATTGTGATTAACTTATGAGAGTATTGCAAATGGAAAATATGTTATAATAGTTATCCATTCAAAAAATAACCTACCAATTTTTTTTATCTAAATAAACATTTAATAATATATTTCAATTTTTAAAAAAAATATATAAAAAAAAAGAAAAAAAAAAATAACAATCATTCATATATATAAACATTATTTTCAAACTAAAAAGTTCAAAAAATTTTCAAAATCGAAATTCAAAAGGAGAGAGTTTCTTATGATGCTACAACAAAATAAAAATACACACATCAACCTAACATTTCCAATTATATTCTTCTTCATCTGATGTGCCATGATACTTTCTCTCCATAAACCTTAGAGAAAATGTGATAGATTGATCACCCTTATAAAATAATTCTGTGGACACCTGTAATTAGGTCTTTGAAAGCAATTTTGCTGACAATATGGCGTATTTAATCTAAACTAAAAATTGGCAAATTTTAACTATAAATTTTAAAGGTAACAAATTGATAATTATTTTCTAAAATTTGTGCAACATGTTTATCTTAATTAATTTGTTAAAGATACTTCAATAACCCTGTAAAATAAATCAAGTAAAACATATCAGTAAAACCTACAATCGCAGGTTTATAAAATGTACTCGAAAATAAAAACCCTGTAGAATTTTAAAAATGTGACTGTTAATACCAACTTCGCTAGCCGCAAATGCTCGAATCAGTCAAATCAACATTCTAAATTATAATCTCTAAATTATAATGGCTTCCGTCCGCTTAACATGTCCTAAAATATAGGACATTTAAATTTATTTTATTATTTACTAGTTTGAAACGTTCAAATATTTTTGAGGTCATCTATTTGATTATGTATGAGATAAAAAATATTTTGCTGAAAACAAATCTTGTCCATTCATTTATGTAAAATTCAAAATTCCTCAAACTCAATTTCATTATAAACTATTTTTACAATATAATAAATTTAAAAATA
>APFE031155667.1:43490-64506 GCA_000404065.3 Pinus taeda | reverse complement strand
GTGAAGTCAATCACCAACCCAATATTTAGGATTCCATTGGCATATTTTGAAAGCTCTCTTATATGACCTAGTTTATTCGTCTTTGATATAAGAATCTTTATCAAATAACTAAACACAACATGTAACATCATTATAGAAAATATGCCCCATAAATTTACAACTAAATAAAAATAAATTAAAAACAACTACAACGATTTATCGAAAATGAATTTCTTGCAATAAGAGAAGTGTATATGTTTTTCAACCCAACCATAGGCATAGTAATGCATGTTCTTACCTACAACTATTCACCTCCTACCTCAACTATGATACTTCCTAGAAAGCGATGAAGAGACACAACCTAGTGTTAATGGAGTGGCACCCAATGAAGGCGATGTGGATCTTTGTCATGGAAATATTTCATATCTTATGAAAAACATAGTATGCATTACAATTAAAAATATTTCATTGAAAATGGTGCAATAATTATAACCTTTCTTGTTTCAACTCCAGAGCATTTACAAAATGTGACTACACAAGAAGAGGAACATATGGTTGCATCGAAGACAACTCTGCTTGCCCCTCCTATTGAAGAAGGTAAAGAAAAATTTAATGTTCTTTCTATTAATTAGATACTTGTAATAATAATAATAAAAATATCAATTTAACATTTATTTCTTGTTGCAACTAATGATCCACCCCTCTTTCAATAGCCTCATTGATGTTTTGATTACATGACCAAGTCAACAGTGAGAGTTATATATGCCTTACAAAATAACGGGGAAGAAGAAATCATTGACGAAATAATTTTTGAATTCATTCAAAAGTGAAGAAAAAGAAAAAGAAATTATTTACTAGTTATATAAGTAGAAACATCATGTACCATATTATGAAAACATATTTTTGATGATAAAATTTACTGAGATAAGTATTTTATGACTATGATTAATGAATGAATGAATGAAAAAATGTTATAGGTTAGTGAATGATTCCTATACGTTTGTTTACGTATAAAACCTCATATTTTTTTATATGTTTTTTTTTTAATGTTTTGCTAGTGTTTATGCATGAATCCTAATTTGTAGATTTCAACTATTTTCTAGTATCTAGATTGGGTACTGAGGAATTGCGAGTGATGTGAGGGGTGGGAGGGGTCATAAGAGCTTCCATATTCATGTGGTTGGCCTTGTTCAGTTGAGAAAAAATTATGATTTGGATAATCATCGAGAAAACCTCCCTCAATCCAAAATAACAACAAAAATGTCAATATTGAGTTAGTTGTTGCTCCATCAAATCGAGGGACATTTACTCCAAGCTTAGACTACTTCAATAAATTATTCTTGAAACCAGGAGAAGTTCACTAAGTTATTCATGCACTCAAATGTTAGGTGAATTTCATGTATTTTTATTCTCGATTTTTATGTTGTCATCCCAAGTTTAACATCAAATCAGTTGAGATACAGATTTAATGGTTCATTTCAGGTATGTTACACAAATCAAGTCATAATTTTACCATTTTGTCATCTAACTTGTTCATCTGAGCCTTCTACCTCAAATACCTTCTCTTGTTTGATATAGCTAGTACTTTTTCCTACATTGGTATTTCTAGTTATGCCCCTTTTAAATCTTCTTTCAGGAGATAAACTCACATTGAGAGAATCCCTTCTATCCTTGAATCCTGGTGCTTTTATTCTTGGCATGATAGACTGAGTTTCTAGATCTAGGTCTTCTTCTTGAACACATGTTCTAGGTTCAACCCTAACTACTCTAGTTACGAATACTTTTGTGTTCCTGAAACAAGATGATGTTATTTATTCTTCGTTGAAGTTAGGTTTTTCTTATTTTGGTGGAAACATGGATTTAGGTTTATCTCTATGGTTTTATAGACAAACCCTAGGTTTTTCTTATCATTACTTTTAGACTGCTAGGGTTTAGAAACCCTAGACTTCTAATTTTTATCTAACCTTTGTGATATGCAAGTTTTCTTTACAAAATCCAAATTCCTAAAACCATAAAATCCATATGTGATGAAATCAATCAAGGACATTTCAGGGTTAATAGCCCATTATAACTTTCATAGGGATGAACATGTTACTAAAATTAATGATTAGAGTAAAATAATGCAACAATCAATATTGGGTTAGGTTGTGATCGTTAACTTCGACACACTTGGAATTCTAATATATCAAAAAAATCGTTGATATGCACCATCCACAACCATTGGATCATGTTCCTTGGGAGAATGTTCTAATGAAAGCCTCATCTTCTCATGTAAAGTGACACATTGACCCTTGGAAGGAATGAATGTCGGTTGTGATATTGTGTTAGGAGTTAAAATCTCATTGAAATGTGTGTACATTCAAGGGCGGTGTGCCTTATTAATCATAGGATGAAGGGATTTATAGATACCTGATCATATTGGGCCTAGGGGATCACACAAATACATCGTTTAGCCATTTCACGATGTAAAGCCCCACCATTCATATTGGGGACCCCATGACTATCAGATCAAGGGCCCCATGACATGAACTTGATAACTCCCAATGCTAATATCAATACAAGTACAAGTTTGGTATGACTATTTAAACTCTAAAGTATAGTTAAGCTATAAAATTTCCATGAATTGTGAAGAAAGGATGGAATTGTGGGCTATGTATGCTCCATATTGTTTTTAAATGTATAAAAAAGGCTAAAATAGTGGTTATATTCATGAATATTTATGCGAGGAGCGGGAAAAGGAAAAAGAAACAAAACCAAGTGTATGAGTCATGAGATTGAAGTAAGTGAAATCAATTGGAGCTTTTTATTCAAGGATTCTACAAATTGATGATAATATTATATTTTGATCATTATAATATTATATGCCATTACATTTTTCCTAACTATTCTCTCTAAACATTTTGTATTGGACATTTAAAATTCTCTACACCATTTCAATAATTATCAATGCTATTTTGCATGGTTTATAGAATTTCTTAGAAGAGGTAAATCCATTGGGACTTAAGGAAGTCAAGAAGGTGCATTCCATTAGCTTATTATTATAAATAAATGATTTAGGTTGTAAGTTTTCTTGTTGAACCATATCAAAGAAATATTTGGTTAGTTGGGTTGTACTACTTGTCCAAGTACTAATGCTTTGAATCTTTTTTGTAACTAACATTAGCATAGAAAAATAATAAAATTTGAGATCCTCGTTCTATGAATATCAATTTTTTTCAATACTTAATTACCTGTTAGTTTTGCAATGACAAACATGTCAGATACATAGAGGGTTTGTTTGATTCTCCCTTACAAATTTTTGGATGTTTGACGCAATTTTCGACACCATAAAGTCACATAGGGTCATTGGATGTATAACATATCTATAGGAAGCACATAGATAATTGTTGTATTTCCAACATGACACAAACTTATGCAGGAACAAAATAGAATACAAACATAAACACAGGATGCACCAGAAATAAATCTTCATTTCATTAATATCAAAGAACGGAAATATGCTTACATACAAAACAAAAAGAAACTAGCTCGGGAGATGGTAGCTTATCTCTGAGAAGAGATGTGGAAACTACATTCCTTTGAATTGTGTTATAATGAGGCTCAAGGGATTTTTTTATTATTGAACAATAATGTGAAACCCTAAACAAACTAAACCCTAAACCTAGGAGATGGAACGCCAAGAGTTTTTGGCACATATTGGGGTTAGTTGGGTAGCCACTGTCCTAGGGTCGTAACTTGGTCATATGATCTCCATTTGGTGAGTATGATACCACATTAGAAATATATCTCTGATTAATACAATATTTGTGAAAGGCCTATGGCTACAGGCTTGTTGTAGACCTCAAAAAAAGGTTGTTTAGGGGTCAAAACAAATTTAGAAGTTGACGACCCAAAAAATTCTAAAAATAGTAAATTGTGCTATAATCAAGAAAATTGATGAAATCGTCTAGAGGTCCAAGTGGAATAGGAGGCTATACACAAATATCCACTTGGATCTGTCCTCCCCCCTTCGGAAGAAATTGTCTCCATTGCATGCAGAGCCTCCACGGGGTGAGGAAATTTTTCTTTAACTTGGTCCCTGTTTAGCCACTTTCCCTAGTGAAGGAGTTGGCGTGCTTTGACAACTCGATATATCTAGATCCTCTACTGGATAGTTTTCTTGATATATGTGTCCATGATCCTATCATATGTGACCTATTCAATATAGCTTGGGTTGAGCTCTATTGGTGTGAACTCCTCATTAACGTTGAATGTGTCCAACAATGGGGGAAAGTGTGGCCATAGTACAGTGAAATACTAAGCTCAAAAACATTGTCCCCTATAGCCTCAGAGATCATTTAAGGCCCATATTGGAGTGTCTGAAGCTTGTGGTGGGCCCCCACAAGGCACTCATTTTGAAAAGTTAGCCAAACTTTATCACTCGCCTCGAACTTATCTGGCACCCGGTGCTGATCATGACGTTGTTTGTACTTAGAATTTGATTTGTACAATATGTAATGGACCTACTGGAAAATGTGCTGAATGACCTCAATGAAGTTGTTAGCTCTATCAAATTCGAACTGGACATGATCAGAATCTACATGAGTTGTTGCAAGTGGTATGGCGACATTAATGGGACATAGTGGTTAAAATCCCAATCCCACCTAAAAGGGGCTACGGCCAGTTGAGCTATGGAAATATTTTCTCTAGTTTTGCTGGACATAGGGAGGCTTTCATCCCATGTACGTAGATGCTTTGAGTTGTACATGTGTAGAATGTGTGCGATCATCCTGTTGACGACCTCTTCCTAGCCATTAATTTGGGGGTGTAAGGTTGTGGACTTAGTGAGCTTGGTATCCAACAACAATTATAGGCTTGACTATAATGTACCTAGGAACTTGTTGTCCTAATCTAAGATAATGGAATGTGGGATCTCAAAGTAAACCGATACTCGTTCAAAGAAGAGTTTTGAAGTGGCTTCTTTTGTGATGTTCTTCTTGCACACCGCTGGAATGAAAATCTTAGAGAACATGTCGACGATCACAAAAACAAAGTTGTTGCCATTCTTAGTAGAAGGAAGGAACGACATGTAATCCAGGGAGATGGATTCCCAAGATCAGCTAGGATTAGGAAGACGATTATACAGGCCTTGCTTCTTGATTGTAGGGTTGTAAATGACACAAGTGGTTCAAGATATGATGTAATTCCTAACATCTTGTCCAAGGTTCGGTGAATAAAAATTATTATACAACACTGCCACTGTCTTTTCTACCCCAAAATTTCTAGCAACCCGACTATAGTATGCCTCCAAAATCATCATTGCATGCTCGCTTAAGGGAATGCATAGGTGTCCTAGGTGGAATAATAGTGCATCCTACAGGTGAAAGTCTTCAACTTGTTTACCTTCCAGGAGCATTTGGTATGCGGTGCTAAAATCTAGATCACTCTTGTAATGATGTGGCCATCACAAAGTCTCATGTCGACAAGATTTAAGCATAGTAGTCAGTGCTATAACCGACGGTCAGTTAAGGAAACCTGAAACATTATTTGTGGTTCCCTTCTTATACTTCATATTCAAATGGAACTATTGGGGATATGTGGACAATTTCTTATGGTGATCATTCTACAACTTTCCTTGTGTCTGTATGAATAGTAGGGTTTGATGGTTTGTGTGGATTACTTTTCCCCTCCCCAAAATGTAATGCTTCCACTATTGACAAGCATGCACAATGTATGAAATCTCTTTTCCATAGGTGGGATATGTTCAGACTATATCTGAAAGTGTTTCACTGTGATATGCCACTAGATGCTGCTATTAGGTAAGTATTGTACCAACAACATAGCTAGAGGCATCTATATCAACTTCATATGGTTGTTTTTGGTCTCGTAATGTGATCACTGGTGTAGAGAAAAGGCGATGCTTCAACTCAGAAAATGCCTTCTATCAGGATTTAGACCAAAATAATTTTTCTTTCACTTTTCCCTTGGTAACTTTACTCAAAGGTCAAGTGATATGAGAGAATCCCAAAACCAACCTGCGATAGAATTTTTCAAGGCCCAGAAAGATACTGAGCTTTGTTAGAGTGGTTGGGGCTAGATAATCCTCAAATAAATTGTATCTTAGATGGATCCACATGCACACAAAACTCATCAGTAATGCACCCTACATATTTAATCTGGGTGATACCGAAAGTACAATTCTCCAAATTGGAAAATAATTTGTGTTGTCGTGGGGTTTGGAGGACTTATCGAATATGGTGTACATCCTCTTCCTACCTCTGGATGAAGATCTAGATGTATTCCTTATATGCTACCACAAATGAGTTTGTGAAAGGTCTCAAGATGTCAGCCATCAACTGCATGAAGGTTTTGTGGGCATTCATTAACCTGAAAGGCATGACCATCCATTCAAAAAGGCCCTCATTAGATTTGAAGGAAATATTCCACATGTCAGAGGGTTAGATTGGTACTTTGGTGATAGCCAGAATTCAATTGAATCTTGTTGAAATATTTGTCCCCCTTAATGTAGTCAGAGGGACATCAAACTGTGGGATTGGATACCTATTCTGAACAGTGATCTTATTCAGTGCCCGATAGTCAATAGAGAGCCTCCACATTCCATCCTTCTTCTTTACCAATAGGATTGGGCTCCCACAAAGTGATGAACATGGCCTGCCCTTTCTACAATAGATCCTGAATTTTCCTCTTGATTTCATGGTTCTCGAGAATAGAGTGTTGGTAGATTGTTCCATGAGTAGTGGCACACTCGTTATCATATTCATGAAGTGTTTGACTAGATAGTGTAGGGGTACCCTTGTGGGTGAGGTGAAGATATCCTTGTATTCCTCCATGACCTTGTCCATTTATTTCTATTATGTGAAGGAGCCCCATCTAGAGGTTGGGGATGTGACCAAAATCATCCTCTTGCTATGAGGGTGAATCATAAGGAAGATAAATTCCCTAGTCTGGGAAATGATCTTAATGCATTTTTTAGCAGAGATCTAAGAAAAGGCAGTAGGCAGTGCTATCTCTAGGACCCTGTAAAACTTATGACCCAAAGCAATCATAACAAAATGAGGTCTAGACTCTTATATATAATGAAACTTGCATAGGTATGGTTGAACTAATAAAACATCATAGAATTCCATAGGGGACACATCACACAATACCTCATCTACAAAGGGATTGAAGCTATAAGGAAGGAAACATTATTAACTGACATGGAGATTTCACCCATGATGGATCCACCTGATGGGGTATGACTATGGGTGTGGCATCATTTGAAGCTTCTATCTCCTAACAACCTCAGATGAGATCAAGTTATTCTAACTCCCACTATCAATGATGAACTACACTAGTGAACCTTTTCTCCACATCTTCAAGGGGAAGTGGTGCTGCCCCACGTCTGCATCCTTAGGTTTCACCTTTTAGAGATTCACGGTGGCTACTGTCATTGTGGGTTCGACATAAATGATCTTCTTTCCCTTGTTGGGTTCCAACTCAAAATTAGAGAATGCATATCTCTATGAGTATTTTAGCCTGACCACTAATGTCTGCTTTGGACGACATTCATTCATGTTGTGCATGGGATTTTTATGGAACTCACACCACTTGCCAGTGTCTTTATTTTCCTTCCAAATACTCTTGTCTTGCCACTTTGAGGAGTTGTCCTAGGGGTTCATGGCCTAAATCTCCCCTTTTCTATGTGGCTTGGGGGTTCCTTTACTCTTCTTTGACTTTGAAAAACCAAAGTTTCACTTCTTCTGCTTGAATTTATGCTCAATTTTTGCAACATATCAGTATGTTACACCAAACAAAGAGACGAGTAGAAACTCCATATCCTCTTCAATATATTTGTGCAAAACACTGTAGTACTTGAGAACCAAATGTTTCTCAGATTTTTTGACACCCAAATTTGTGTGAATGGCATGGAAAAGATTCATTAGATCATGCACATCTTGATCCGTTTGTTGTCATAACGTAGTTCATTATATGTACTTGTGCTCATAGCTCCCCATAGGTAAAATTGTTCCTTGATGGCATCTCAGAAAGAATTCCAAGGGGGTGTGGATGAAAATAGTGGGGATTCTCTCTCGTCCCTCTATTCATAGTACGTTTCCAAATAGTACTTGACATGGGTGGTGACATTGAGGAGTGTAAAAGTATTCTTTTCCTTATTAGAAAATTCTTGAATTGAAAAACATCCTTCCAACATATTTAACCATCTATCTATGACATTTGCATCTATTTGGCCTTCAAATATGGGATTGTCAAAGCTGACTTCTACCTTCAAGGGAGTGGTACATCGATATTGGGTTCCAGATGAAGATGCATCTCTTGTGAGCATCCACCAAAAGATCTAGGAAAAGTTGTCCATCATCACATTCCTTTGTCATTGAAGGGCTTCTTCAAGAAATATTTTGAAACAATCTCATGTTCCCTTGTCTTTCCATTATTCCTCGATTGGAGGTTGTCAAGGTTTGCAAGGCCATTATTTCAAAGGTTGAACCAGTTCGAGCCCTAAGTCCTTATACCCCAACCTTGTTGGGGTCATGGAAAGAAAAATAGAGAAACAGAAAACCCCTTTGGTACCACTAATCCATAATTAACCAATATCTTTTACTTCTATGATATTAGTAGAACTGCATGTAAAATAGTATGAAAAACCACATGTTCAAACTTTAAAGAAGAGGAAACATAAAGGAAACCATCAAATCAAAAAACACACACAAGTTGATAATGGGGTTCACCAAGTGTTGGGTACGTCTTCAAGCCTACTGCCAAGAGTAGAAAGGTTGCTTCATTAGTTATTGAAAGATGATGATGAGTGTTAGGGTCCTATAATATAGTAATGAAATTTTGTTTATCTAACTGTTCATTTTGGGGGTTTGTTTGCAATATTTAGCATATGAATTCACCAAGTATCATACTCTAAATGGTGTTTGTACAAAAGTCTCAAGTTTGTCTAGTTGTTGTTAATATGTGTGTCAAAAGAGGTCTATCAGTGTTGATTAGAATTGTAAGGTCCATGAGGGGTCATCATTTGAAATTAGTAATCATGGGGAAATAGTTTTGTTTGGATAAATAAGTGATGTTTGGTCATGAGCGTCTTGTCATGAGTGAGGTGTCATGAGTCATTGTCATGTTATTTACAATACCATACCTTATCATCGCAAGTGGTGGTTCGTTTTTGAAAGTGGGGGCATCTTTATAACTAAAGAACACTCTATACCATGTGGAGGATTAAAAGGACATTCTTGGCTTTCATAAACCTCTATCAAGTTCATTCTTCACCGTTTCAGTTGCTCCAGACATCAAGGAGAAGTTTGTTGAACTATTGACAAAGCATTAGGGTTAGGGTTTTTTGTCTAGGGTTGAATTTTTTACATTTTTTATGAAAGAAGGCTTGAAAGGGGTGTGTTTTATCACTAATATAGTGTCAGCATCATCACCAACATGTGCAGGTTGTTCAGAGACCCCACTATTTCTTAAACCATGAAAAATAGATGGCGTCACGCACAGACGCTATGCATGCACATACTCAACATATTATTCACCATATCTCTTAAACCTTGTATATGTTTACCATGAATTTTTTACAATAGATGCATTGGGATAAGATGAATAAAACTACTTACTTTAAGGTTAAAATGCTTCACGGTTTTTGAGAAATGAGCCACCGTCATCTACAACCATTTTTGGATTTTCTTGAAATTCGTGCATCAGAATTAGCTCAAATGTTTTGTGGAGAAGAACTATTATGATAGTAACTTGCTGTAAAAATTTCAGCTCAGCCTGATTCACCATTTAGGATATATTCAAGAAATATAGCCACTATGCACAAGATTTGTGCACAAAAACAAAGTCATTTTTCATCCTCTCTCTTTCCTCCAAATCATGAAATTTTAAGATTTGAAACCTTACATGAATTAATTTGAAATTATCATAGGTCTTGGAAGCATTGGACATTGAAGAAAAAATTCCAAAAAATGAAGAATGATCTTCAACATGCACATCAGTCTTCAAGATAAGGATAGAGGAAAATTAGATTTCTGGGATGAGGGAGTTAAAGAAGAGAAAAAAATTGAAAAGATGAATTGGCAGCTGCTAATAATGGGTGTTGTGCACAGTGTGAGCAAGAATATTAGGATTTCTTGAGAGAGGCATTTTTGGTAGGCTTTCGGCATTTACATGTCACTGGAACCTTAATCATAGTTAGCAAGTCATCCATAAGTAGATTTTAAAGAATGTGAATCCATCAATGCACTGAGAGAGAGAACACACACTTGTTGCACATAGGTAATATGCTCAAGTTCTTCACATAGGTGATGTGCTCAGGTGCTACACTCAGACACAATCAACCTTTTTTGGACACAATTTTTACCTCAGCGTTGGAAAATAAATGTTTTAATAATGTAATGATTTATGTTTTGTCATTAGAATACTTCACTAATTATATCTTGTACAAATTTGATGTATTAGGTGTGGCGGAAACATTGTAATTAAGGAGTCAAAAATAGTTTCCTAGTTTCCAGAAAAGTGGTTTTCATTTCGCTATTTTTATGTAATTAGTTACATCTATTAGGCGAATGGATGGATTTTTATCGACTTATACTTAGAATCAATATTTTTTGTAGTGCACGACCTTGAATTTAGAAAGCGTTGATTGTGGAGTAAAAAGATCTTTCCTTTGATATTGTAAGATTTGGAGTTTCAATACAAGTAATCAATTCAGCAATATAAGGAAATTTGTTTTAGAATTCTTGTGTCAGACAAATGGTGTTGTTTCTCTCTTTGTAAATTTGTCTTTCCTTCTAATTTTTACATGGATTCCACTGCTTAATTATTTACAAGAATATTATGAGTCAAATTTACTCACAACCCTCTGCTCTATCTTGTTAAGAAATTTTAATGTTTTTCTTCTGAAATTAAATATAAATTCATCTTTGTATGTTGTATATTTAACATATCCTTACTCTCATTCATATCACCCATACTACAACAACTTTGTAAGATTCAAGGATTCTTCCTACCTATCCCTATTTCAAGCTGCTATGTTCATTTTTGATTGATTGCTGAAAATTATTATTATGATTCCATGCCCAATAGACCTCTCATTTACTCTACAACCACAATTTCAAAACCAATGATTTGATATTCATAACTTGCATCAAATATGGAAAATTTCGTCATCTAATTGAGTGTAAATTCAAATAGAGAGAGCCCTCTCTAGGCCACAAGGGTTAAATTCCAGTCCAAAAGAGGCTTCTGGTTACCTTTGCAATTTTCCTCCTCAGCCTAGGAAAAGTATGGAGTACTAACAATGAATAAAAGATCTGTATTTTTCAATACAAAGGTGGACACCCTTAACTAGAGTGTCATGTCTCTCCACGATACGTTCTTCTATAAGAACTCTCACTCATATAATTTCTCCTTCAACATAAAAAAATATCAAATTGTCCCATGAAATGGCATGAAAGGATCCTCCAACAAAATGGTAAACAAGGATCTCAACAAAAAATTATCTTATCAGTAAAAATCAAAAGAAGACATGGCATCAATGCATCTTATACCTCCACTTCGGAGGACGACCTGAAAATGCATAACTCTGCTGAAGAAATGGACAACAAAGTTGAATTCCTAGTGGAAAATCATAAAATTTGACTGTGAACTCAACCCCCTTCTGACTCAGACAAATTTGGCCCCCCAGAATCCTAAGGATTCTTCAAGATTCTACTTTGTGGGTTGTCTAAAATTCAACTTGTTAGATGAGGAAATTGATCACACCATCAGGTCCCTTGTGGAAAACTAATAAAAATGAGTATATAGTTCGTTTGCTTCTAAAACTATCATTTTCAGGCCTCCAAGGAATATTTAAGATTACATAGAGATTTGTGCATCAAGGTTCCACCTTCATGGCTCTGCCCTCAACATTTTACTTCTAAAAAATTCACTACTCAGATCAGAAAATTGATCATGCCATCAGACTCCTCATGAACTTCTTGTTCATTTGAGTATAAACATGGCATGAATTTGACACCTTCAAAAATTGTCTTCAAGGGAATCTCTAATATTCTCCACAAGATCTTGCATGAAGGAATATTCTGTTGAATATCCCTGTCTTTGGATACGTACATGTAAAATTCCAGCTCTAGGTTCCGTAGACTATTTTCAACTTCCTTCTCTCTCCTCTCGACCTGCATGTTTTTTTTCTCCTCTAGTCGAATGGTGAAATTTGATTTTTAAATATACTTCCCAGTGGAACAATCGAAGGGAAACCCTGTGGTCCATTGGTTGTCAACCAAAATAAGGGTGGCTAAGCCTAGTTTCAAACCCCACAGCCTTCCCAATTTGGTGGGTATTTTTTTTATTTCTTGGCGTCGCATTGGTGTTGGTTTATGGACATAGGCTCGCTCGTTGGCAGGTCGGGTGGGCTCGGTCCCCACTAGTGCCATTTTTGATTGATCATGGGATGGAATGAATAGACATATAACTTCTATATATATATATATATATTGATCGTGGGGATAGGTGGGTCTGTCAGGCCCACCCTCATATTTAAACCTTTTTTTATAATATTTAATTCAAAATTCCTTGCCCACTTTTTAAGGGTCACCAAAAATTTTAAATAGATGACAATTTTTCCATTCCCAATCATCAGAAATCATCATCATTAAGTTCCATTTTGTCACCTGGTTAAATTTTGCCAAACTTAGTAGGTCCTCCAGTTTTAGCTAGGCTCCAAATTTAGCTGGTGATTTGCTAAATTTAACAAGTGGGGCCTAGTTGACCAAAACATCGATTGCCCATAACTTTTGCATACGAGCTCAGATTAACATGTCATTTGTGTTGTTGGAAATTTTGTTACTAACTCTTTTATCTGATCATAGTTCTAATTTAATCTAAATAATTTTATTTTTGAGCCTTTCTAGAGCCACCTGGATCATTCCTCCCCACTAAGGAGCTTTTGGTCCTCCAAAAGCAAGAACATTATCTTCAGTCTACTGTACTCCATTTTCTATTCAACAACTTCCCTAATAGGCCACACTTCCTCCTCCTTCACCTTTGTTTTTAAGAGCCATAAGTGATGAACCGACACTTGCATCCTATGCAAACCTAGAGTACAACTTACAAAATACAGGTTCTCTTACAATACCAAACATTATGCAAGCATACCCTATACTTTTTAAGATTTTATAAAACACTCTTTGGTCAAGTTTACATTGGAATTACAAAATAAACCAATACCCCAACTATCAACAAAAAAAGGCCAAAAAGATCACTATGTTGCATTCATAGGTGATGGAAAACACATCATTACTTTTAGAATCATTTCACAACATCAGATTTGCAAAATGTAGCCATGAAAAGCTATTATCTATAACAAAACCATATCTCACTCATCATAGTGAATGGGTCATCATTTTGGAGCGGCTTCATTTATCAAACAACTTCATCGGATGACTCTTTTGCATGTGTTTTTTCCTTCTTGAGACACTAGTTTGGATGGAGCCTCCAACATGTGGCTCTCTAATGTCCATGCTTGTGACAATCGAGGCAAAAAATATTCTTCATCCAGTCCTATTTCACCTTCTTCCTGCCCTAAACTAGAGGAGGGTTTACATGTCTTGTCTTTTTCATTGCTACCATTCTCTCCCAGCACATAAAAACCACATGGTTATACAAGCCAAAAGAGCTACATGGTTTTCTATGCCACATGTTTTCTTCACTATTACCAAATTTCTTTTAATCTAATTAAACTTTTGAATATTGATACCTTTTATACCTTACTTTAGCCATCTCTTTGGAATGATCACTTCCATTTGGAAATGACCTGCAATCATGATCACTTGAGGACTGTGATGTACTCTCGGCATCCTTCATTGTCTCGGACTTGTCACCTGAAGATTCTCCTGTCTCTTCCTTTCTGATATAGCCCAATCTTGCATGTCATGGTAATTCCACAACTTGAATTGGATACACAATGCCTTACCCATTAGCTCCTAGGCCCTTACCTTCATGTCCCATCTTCTTTATTAATATTGAACCAATGCAAGTAGTGTGCTTTTCAAAAGCACCCAAATCATCATCATTATGGGAAAATGAAATTGAGGAATTAATAACATTATTTACCTCTGAAGTAAGTAATGATGGCTTCTCTAAGTCCTTGTTGCAATTCAAAATTTGCAAGGCCTCTTCAATGGCTCATAGTGGAAGCTTCAATCTCTCCTTCTCCTCTTCTTCTTCTTGTAGAAGTCTTAATTCAAAATTCTCCGCTTGAAGGATCTAGTTGATCTCTTCATTTGAATGATGAGAAGAAGATGAAGAAGAACTATATCCATTCAAATATGAAGATGGAGTATCATCCTCTTCTCTCTCTTTCTCCTATTCCTATTTTTCCCTTTTCTCCTCATAATCTACATAAAGTATGTATACCATTTTTGACATCTTGTAGAAGGCCTCGTAGAGGTCTTTTTTCTTCTCCATTTTCTTTACTTGTTGCATGTTCAATCGTTTTTTATCATTCACATTGACAATTCACATCAGCAAGAATATTACTCTGATACCAAACATGATCTGGATCTCTTAGCTACCAAAATTAACCAAGATCTTTTACTTTTGTGATGTTAGCATAATTACACGTGAAAGGGTATGAAAAACCATAAGTGTATACCCTAAGGAAGAGGAAACATAAAGGAAACCATCAAATCAAAGAACACACACAAGTTGATAACGAAGTTCACCCAGTGTTAGCTACATCTCTAGACCTAGTGTCAAGAGTATGGAGGCCACTTCATTAGTTGGTGTAAGATGATGATGATGAGGACATGATGTTTTATTTTTCAATAGAGGGAAGAACTCCCTTAACTAGAGTGGCATATGTCTCCAAGATTCAATCCTCTATATGAAGTCCTACTCATATAAGCTCTCCTTCAGCATGAAGAAATATCAAACTCTCACATGAAGTGGGATAAAAGGATCCTCCAACCAAATGAAAAATAAGGATCTCAACAAAAAATCTCATCTCAGCAAAAATCAAAAGAAAACATGGCATCAATGCATCTTATACCTACACTTACAAGGACGACATAAAAATGCACTACTTTGTTGAAGAAATAGACAACATGGTTGAACTCCTAGTGGAAAATCATGAAATCTAATTGTAAACTCAACCCCCTTTTGACTCAGACGAATTTGTGCTTCCTGAGAATCCTAAATATCCCTCAAGACTTTCTTCTACGGGATGACTAAAATTCATCTTCTTAGAATAACAAACTGATTACACCATCACTTCCCTTGCGAAAAAATCATAAAAATCAGTATAAAGTTGGCATGGTTATGAAACTGCCACTTTCGGGCTTCGAGGGAATATTTCATATTCCATGAAGATTCTTGTGTCAAGGTTCCACCTTCATGGAAATTCCCTAAAAAATTATTCCTCTAAAAAATTCTATGCTCAGATAAACAAACTGATCACACCAATAGAATCCTAGTGAAATTCTAGTTCATTTGAGTATAAACTTGGCATGAATTTGACACCTTCAAAATTTGGCTCCAAGGGAATCTCCAAGATTCTCCACAAGATTATGTAAGAAATTATACTGTGTGGAATATCCCTATATCGAGATCCGTGTGCGCAGGATTCTAGCTCTGGGTTCCACAGGATGGTTCTGCCTTCCTTCTCTGTCCTCTCGAACCTCGTATTTTTTTTCCTCCAATCGAATGGTGAAACTGCTAAATATATTTCCTAGTGGAACTACCGAAAGACATCCAAATGGGTCGTCGGTGTTCAACCAAAATAAAGGTGGGGATTCTGAGTTCAAACCTAGTGGCCTTTCCAAATTGGTGGGTATTTTTTTTATTTTTTAGCACCATGTTGTTCTTGTTTTATGGACATGGGGCCACTCGTTGGGTGGGTCAGTCGGCTCGCTTGAGTAGGTTCAATCCCCACCGTCCCCATTTTCAATTTTCCATGGGTTGGAATAATCGACCATATAACTTATTATATATAATATATATTTATTGTGGGGATGCGAGGGTCCACTAGGAAATCCCTCCTATTTAAATTATTTTATTTTTAGAATATTTTATTAAAAAATCCTCGCATTTTAAGTAGGTGACAATTTCAACACTCTCGACTGCCAAAAATAATCACCTTTAAGTGACATTTTGTTGCCTAGTTAACTTCCGCCAAATTTAGCTGGTCCACCATTTTTAATTGGGCTCCAAACTTAGTTGACACAACCAAATTTAACTAGTGAGGCCTAGTTGACAAAAACTTTGACTAGCCATGAATTTTGCTAGCAAACACCATTTTAGGTGTCATTTGCACCATTCAAAATATTTTGATGAGTTTTTCGATCTGATTCTAGTTTCATTTCAATCTAAGGAATCTTATTTTTGGGCCTTTATAGAACCACCTGGATCATTCATACAAACATAAATAAACTAGCTTAGGTGCTGGTATCTTATCTTTGAGAAGAGATGTGGTGGCTACATGCCTCTAATATATGTTACAATGAGGCTCAAGGGCCCTTGTTTTATTTTTTAACAATAAAGGGAAACCATAAACAACTAAAACCCTAACCCTAGGAGATGGAATGCTAAGAGTTTGTGGGCCCTGTTGGGGTTACTTGGGCAGCCAACATCCTAGGGTCATAGCTTGTTCATAGGATCTTCATTTCGAATGCACAATACCTCATTAGAAAGGTCTCTCAAAGTCTTACAAGATTTAGAACAATCTCCTACATATGGGTATTAGCCTACTGTGAACCTCAAAAAAGGTGTTGTTTAGGGGGTTAAAACAGATCTGGAAGTTCATGACTTGAAAAACTCCTAAAATTAGTAAATTGTGTTATAATCAAGGAAACTGAAGAAATCAACTAAGGGTATAGGTGGAATAGGTAGGTTTCCACCGATATCTACCTAGATCAGTCCTCTACCTTAGGAAGCAATGGTCCCCATTACATGTAGAGCCTCGATCAAGTGAGGAAACTTTTGTTGAACATGGTCCCTCATTAGCCACTTTCCCTAGTGAAGGACTAGCCTTTCTTTGAAAAATCGATATAGTTGGATGCTTTCATCCCATGTGCATGGATGCTATGAGTTGTACATGTGCTAGATACTCCAATTTTTTTATAAATGGAAATATTTTTTGTCAATATAACATATTCTCTATACTCTTAATATACATGTGTTTGTTGTGTGAAAATATAAATATGGAATTTATTTGATAACTTGCATGTCCTTTCACTTGTCCAATTAGATAAATGGATATTTGCCACCTATCTAGGCCCACGTGAATTTAACATGTTTTAGGTTCCTAGACAATGAATTGTGGTGATTACTTTAGGATGTTTGCATGGTGATGATTATTGAGAAGAACCCTAGTTATTTGTGTTCACCCTTTTTGTGATTCTAGTTTCATTTGGTCATTCTGGAAATTATGGTGTCATTATGTTATGAACCCTTGCTTGGATTTTATGTATCTCCTCTTATCTACTAACATTTGGTTAGGTATGTTACCTACACGATTGAACACTTGGAAGAGGGGTAGGCTTCCTTGACATAGGTAAGCATTCACCATTTTTTTACATTTTTTTCATTCATGTATTCTTTTAATTTATTTGCTAAGTAATGATTTTAAATTCTATTTTTTCTTTCCTCTAGTTTTTTTTGACATTGTAGCAGGATGAAACCCACATTGTTTACTGTGAGTACTTAACCCCTCGGTTCATGAATTTCATAACATTACTGACAATCTTGGTAAGAAAACTTGTTCTTTTTGTGTCTCATTCTTCCTGGAAGTTTTAGTTTTGACTTGAGTAATAAATTTAAGAGCATAAGTTTCTACTCTACTCTATACAGGTGAACCCTCAAGTGTTTCGTTCTATAGTCACATATTGTATTTAGGTGGTGATCTGTGCTTCCAATTGATATTGTTTCCTATACAGTACAATTTATGTTGTGATCTTAGAGGAAGTTCAACCCTAACAATGCCATCCCTTCATCTACATGTAGTCTCAGAAATAGGCATTTCTTCTAAGAATTTTTCATGGTATATAATGAGGGGTTTTCCATATGTTAACTCTAGAAATTCATTACATGTCAACACACTATAAATTTTCCTCACAACACCCTTCCAAAACATGGGTATAACGGTAAAGCTCTATTTGATTTATGTTGGAATCTTTTGTTCATTTTGCTTTTGACTAATTCTATTAGTGGAAATACTTGCAGAAGTTAATGATCGACCATGCAATAATTCTGCAAGGTAATATTTTGTCCATTTATAAATAAGTTTCATTGTGGTTGTAATTGCTGATTACTATAGTTTGCTTTCTATCCCCGACATTTCAATTTATTGTGAATTTCCCGTAGGTATGCATTCTCCGGGAAGTGTGTGCTTTATCAGAGGTTCAGTTTACGAATTGGGTTTTTACTTATTTTCTCCAATTGAACCCCAAGGCTAACTGTGACTCCTACTTCCAGCTTCAAAATTTTGTTTCAATTCTACTTCGTGTGGATGCATGCATACAAAGTCGATGTTAAGGTTCTGATAAAATTATAAGGGTTCATTATAGCTGGGGTTACGAAATTTTTTTCTGAGAAAGAACCCAATTATCAAAGTTAGAAATGGCTTACTATGTTATTTTTTTATTTTCGTAATTATTATAAGGAATATTGTTATTCCCAAGAACCTTAGGTTCAATAAATATTTGAAAGTCTCTGTGTTTTAACAGGGCTTTAAACTATTGTTCCTTTATTGTTTATCTTCCAATAGAAGATCGTTAAAATTTATAGCATTATTGTCTTCTTTCTTTATGCATTTTTCTTATATGGGTAATCTATTATATCTATATTCGAGTGATATTGTGTTGGTATTTTACGTTTATTTTGATTTCATCATGTGTATTTGATTCATTTTTGTATTTTTTTTGTCTTTTGATGACTAATGAATAATACACTATTATTAGGGCTATAATGTGCATAACCATAACTTTGTGTTATATATTTTCACATGCACAAAATGTAATGTAATATTTGATTGTTCCATTCATATGTATTATTAGTTCCTGCCATTTGGCAATGGCATGGGACTATTGTAATCAATTATGACCATCTTAGCATTAGTTCACCTGTTTGTTAATTCCACTGATCATGATATAACCAAATTTTTTCGACATAGACTGATTTGCCATCCAAAGTTTTTCGATATAGACTAATTTTCCTTCTTATTTGGCCTCTTCTCAAGGCAAAAAAGCAAAACCATATGTTATAATTTTTAATTTGTTTCGTATTTTCAAACTAGTAAATACTAACTAAATTAATGCTAGCATTAGCGAAGCAGTTTAAATTCTAGTTTAGTTCACCAACATACATGGAACATTTAATATATTTCCTTTCCTAGCTTTCCCCTTTTGACGTCTCCACATCTAGGTCTTTCTAACAGTTCCATTTGGGCCTTTGTAACACTTCTGTGGCAAGCACATAGTGTGTTCCCCATGACCCCAATTTGGGTATAGCTTTGCATATTGTTATATGGAAATAGTGTCCACATGGATGTTGCTATTCCCACTAAGATGTGTGGCTATCTTAGAAACAAACAATCAAAGTCTACTATTGATTCATTTTATGAAAATAGATGAGAGGAGAACCAAGAGGCACAACCTGAGTCTTGCGCTTGATTGCCTCTCCTTTTTGATAGAGTTTTGTTGCTCGTTCTTTGTCTGCTTAGCTTCAAAAGGACCTGTAGAATCACAACAACATACTACTATGCAAGAAACAAGGATCTAAATTCATAAATAATGCAGGATCAAATGTACATTAACCATATACAAGCATATATAAACAAGTACACCAGGATATGGAAGGAAACAAGAATAGCTTTATTCAGATAAAAAGTAGCAAGAGGATTACAACCATGAGCACCTCTGACCCAGCATCATCCTCCAGCTAAGAAGCCCTTCTTTCACCTCAAGCAAAGCAAAATCACCCAACACTGTGAATGTGTGAATGTACACCAGAATACCGACAACACTTCTCTATAAGTTACAAAATTCCAGTCTCTGGATCTCTCTGAAGAGGGATCCATATATAGATGATTACAGAGAGGTGAGTCATATTTTGGGATCTTGATTAGTGTCTTCTCTCTGATAGTTCTTGCTTCCACTTGGAGAATGAAGATCTCTTACTCATCCTTGGTCGAAAATAGAGTGGCAAGTGTCAGAGGGGAAACTTCTACAAGATTCCATGATCTTCCACCTCGCATTTTGGTCCTTGCCATTTGTCCATTCCCGACCATCACACCGTACAGAGGAGAAAAATAGTATGCATCACACCATGTTCATTGGGAAGGTGATATGCATCACACCCTCTACATGGAGCTTTCAATATCGTCCAGTTTTGACCATTTATGAGCAGTTTTCAGTGGAGAACTTCTGGGAGATGATGTAATCAGTTGACCTTGTTCCTTTAGGCAGTGAAGCAACCCTTTTAGGGATTTAAGAGCCCTTAGTTTATGGACTTTTGTGATTGGGGTTGAAGTGCCCAAAAATGTCTATAACAGTTGCCCCCTAAAGCATGAGGTCATTAATTGTTTTTGATGTCGAGTGAAATGTTTTACTATGAGGATCTGAAGTTTTTCTGAGCTTGGAGGCAACCTGTAATAAGATACAATACCATACATTATTTGACAACATTTTTTCATGGTCTAGCTGAGGCAGGCATTCCCATGCTCAACTTTATAAACTCATTTTCATGTACATAGGACAGACGATCGTCTGTGTGACAGATTGATGATATGGACACATCATCCTTTGATTTGGATGATCATCTAATCGAAAATGATGTACACTGGATGTTTTTATATTCCTGAATATATCGCAGCCCGGATGGATGAAACTAGATCCGGGGTCTTCAAAACTCATTCGATCTTCACTCGGAGTACAAGTCGATCCATGTGAAAAATGTTTTGGAGTCAAACATGGAAAGACATTGCCTGATTACTAGCCAATGATGTAAGTTGTTAACAGGTGTGAGAGGAATCACCAATAAT
>APFE031155667.1:12381-26048 GCA_000404065.3 Pinus taeda | reverse complement strand
ATGCCAATGAATGTAGGAAAAAACAAAATGACATGAATAGTAGGCAGAATGCTAATTTTGCAAATGAAGAAAATAAGAATCCAAAGAATGTGTTGTTAAACTGTAACATTGCACAAGACAAACAAGAAGATTTTTTGGTTCTTAGACTCAAGTTGTAGTAATCACATGACTGGAAATATTGCAATGTTTTGCCAATCTGTATGAAAATGTGAAATCTGAGGTAATAATAGGGACTGATAATAAGATATCTGTCAAGGGTAAGGGCAGAGTCAGTATCTGAGCAAGAAATGGAGAACAGATGATTGTGCCAGAGGTACACTATGTACGTGGTCTGAAATGTAATCTTTTGAGCATCGGACAGCTCATTGACAAAGGTTACAACGTGTTCTTCAAAGATGATACGTGTACAATCAGAGACATACCTCCAAGTAAGAAGATCATTGCATAGGTGCAGATGACAAGCAATAGGATGTTTCCACTCAAACTCAGGGCAGATTTGAAGGAAGGAAGAACTATTGCAGTTATAACACAAGAAGTCTTTCAGGAACAAGTGAAAGATGAGAATTGGTTGTGGCACTTGAGATTTGGACATCTCAATTTCAGAGGCTTGAATCTGTTGCATAGAAAGGGAATGGTAAAGGGATTTTCGTTGATCAAGAAACCAGACAGCCTTTGTGAAGGCTGCATCTTGGGAAAGCAACACAAAGAAATCTTTCCAGCAGGAAAGAGTTTAAGGGCAAAAGAACCCTTGGAAATTGTTCACTCTAATGTGTGTGGACCGATGCAAATACCATCATTTGCCGGAAATAGATATGTTTTAGCTTTCATTGATGATTACACCAGAAAGACATGGGTGTATATGCTGAAACAGAAGAGTGAAGTGTTTGAAAAATTCCGCCACTTCAAAACTCTTGTTGAGAAGCAGTGTGGGCATTATATCAAAGTGCTCAGAACAGATAGCGGAGGAGAATACATCTCCCAAGACTTTCTACGTTTTTGCAGAGAAAATGGCATACAAAAGCAGTTCACCACAAGGTATACACCTCAGCAAAATGGTGTTGCCGAAAGAAAGAATAGGACCATTCTTGACATGGTTAGAAGTATGCTGAAGGCAAAACACTTGCCTCATGAGTATAGGGCAGAAGCTATCACTTGCGTAGTTTACATCTTGAATAGATGCCCAACTAAAGTTGTCATGAACAAAATACCAAAAGAAGCATGGAGTGGTCAAAAGCAAATTGTCACTCACATGAGAGTATTCGGTTGTGTAGCTTATGCACATGTACCAGATCAGCTAATGAAAAAGCTTGATAGTAAGGGGGAGAAGTGTGTGTTTATTGGCTATTGTGATGAGTCAAAAGCATACAAACTCTATAATCCATCCACTAAGAAATTGATAGTAAGCAGAGATGTACAGTTCATTGAAGATGAAATTTGGGATGGAAGCTTAGAAAAAATAGTGAATGTGAAGACAATTGTGTCTCATGAAGAAGAAGAGGAAGGGACAGCAGCAAATAATCCTTCCTTGGTGGCTCCTCCTCCACCATAGCAAATTCAACAAACCACACTACAAGCTGGAATTCGAACAGCCTTAAGAAGTCAAGGAAGTGCTTCTTTAAGCACACCATAGGGATCATAAATACCCTCAAGTTCGGATGGAACTCCAAGCACACCAAGAAGACCAAGATTCAGAAATTTGAATGAGATTTATGAACAAGGAGAGGTAAGTAACAATACCGGTCTGAATTCATTATTCGCTTTGTATTGTCATGTTGATGACCCAGCTCATTTTAAAGATGTTGTAAATGAAGATAAATGGATTGAAGCAATGAATGAAGAAATTGGTGCAATTAAAAAGAGTAAAACATGGGAGTTAGTGGACTTCCCTGAAGGCAAAGATGTCATTGGAGTTAAGTGGGTCTATAAGATCAAAAGCAATGTTGAAGGCAAGATTGACAGGCACAAAGCAAGACTTGTTGTGAAAGGCTACAAGCAACAACAAGGTAAAGACTATGATGAAACCTTTGCACCAATAGCAAGGATGGAAACAGTTAGAACAATGTTGTCTATTGCAGCACAACACAAATGGAAGATTTATCATATGGATGTTAAATCTACATTCCTAAATGGAGTGTTAAAAGAAGAGGTTTATGTTGAACAACCTCTAGGTTATGAAGTTGATGGCCAAGAGCATAAAGTTTGCAAACTAAAGAAGGCTCTTTATGGGCTGAAGCAAGCTTCAAGAGCATGGTACAGCAGAATAGATGCTTATCTCATTGATAATGGGTTTGATAAGTGTGATGGTGAACCCACACTCTACATAAAGGAAAATGACGGTAATATTATTATTGTTGTTTTATATGTAGATGATTTGATTTTTACTAGCAATGATGCTTCTCTCATTGCTGATTTTAAAACAGTCATGAAAAATTAATTTGAAATGACTGACCTGGGCTTCTTAGGATATTTTCTTGGAACTGAAGTAGACCAAAGTGAAAATGGTGTTTTCATTTCTCAAGATAAATATGTAGAAGCTATGTTGAAGAGATTTAACATGCAGAACAGTAAGGCAGCTGTGACTCCAACTGTAATGGGGTTGAAATTGACCAAAGAAGATAGCAGCAAGGATTTTGATCCAAAATTGTACAAAAACATATTTGGCAGCCTTATGTACTTGACTGCAACTAGGCCGGACATTATGCACACTGTGAGTTTAATCTCCAGATTTATGGAAAGACCGAAAGAGACTCATTGGGAGGCAGCCAAGAGGATTTTAAGGTATGCAAATGGAACGAAGGGGTTTTGTATTTTATACTCCTCTTCCGAAAGTTTCATGTTGACAGGTTACACTGACAGTGAATGGGCTGGAAGTGTTGATGATAGAAAAAGCACATCAGGATATGTGTTTCATATGGGATCGGGAGCCATCTCATGGGCTTCCAAGAAGCAACCAGTTGTGTCTTTGTCAACAACAGAGGCAGAATATGTGGCAGCAACAGCAGCAGCATGCCAAGCAGTGTGGCTGAGAAGAGTTCTCAGAGATTTGTGTCATGAACAAGAAAATGGCACAACCTTTTACTGTGACAATAAATCAGCAATAGCATTGTCTAAAAACTCTGTTTTTCATAAAAGAACAAAGCACATAGATACCAAATTTCACTTCATACGTGAATTGGTTAACAATGGTGAGATTGTTTTGCAGCATTGCAGAACAGAGGATTAGCTAGCTGACATCTTGACAAAACCATTAGGAAAGAAAAGTTTTGATCATTTCAGGAAATTCTTGGGTATGCAGCACTTGAAATTAAGGGGGAGTGTTGGAATTTAATTACCAACTGCAACAATAACAGCTGGACAAAAATCTGATTTTCGTAGATATTTCAGGTTGTTCGATGTCGCAAAGTCACTCTTGATATTTTGCACATTGATGAGCATTAAATTCACAGAATTGAATTCCCCTGCAACCGCCGACTTGTTTTCTTGAGATAGACATCACCGCTTGCTGCATTCAATACGCAGATAAGCGTTAGAAAATATTTTGATTATTTTACTGTTTAAACTCAGATATGTTTTTTCCTATAAATTTAATGAACAACAATTCTGTTTCTTAAAACAAGGTTAGAAGAACAATAGAGAGTCTCTTCTGTAAATGCACAGCAGTGCTGAACCTACAATTTTCTGAGATAAAGAAAATTGGTTTGTGGAACTGAAGTGTTTCTCTTGTATCAGTTGGTTTACTATATGAGTTGGTTTTACTATTTATGAATACAAGCTATTGCATGTTGTTGTTACACCAAGCATCAAAACACGTTGTTGTTACAGCGTAAGTCTAAAACTGACTTGATGTCAATCGTCTTACGTTGCTGTTACACCAAGTGTCAACCATTGCACGTTGTTGTTACACCGTAAGTCAAAAAGTGACTTGATGTCAACTATTGCATGTTTCTGTTACACCGTAAGTTAAAAAGTGACTTGACGTCAAAACGCGTTGCTGCAACACCAAGATTAGCAACTAACAAAATTACGGTGCTGCAACACCAAGAACAACAACTGACGAAACTGTGTTGTTGTTACACCAGTTTTGCGTTGCTGTAACACTGTATTGTGCAAACGTTTTTTTATTATTTCCGCTATGCAATTATCAGTTTTGTTTTTGAATTATCAGAAATTCTAACAGCGTTGCTGCAAGACCAAACTACGTTGTTGCAACACCGAACTGCTTTGCTGAAACACCGTTTCCAACAAGCGATTTTCTGTTTTCTGAGTTAAAAATAGAGTGTAAAAATAGAGCATTTTTTATGGAATTTATAGAAAATTCCAACAAGGGAAAGAAACCTTTTCCATGTGGTCTTCCTAAAATTTTTTTTGGGGGTTAGCTAACACGTTTAGGCTTTCCATTTTCCGTTAGGGAAATGTAAAAGGTGTCGAATTACTGGTTTTATTATGTTTTTCCTGTGGGATATCAGTGTATCCATGTTTATATATCCTTTTTTTTTCTTATTGGTGTTGTCAGAGTGTGGATTTGGCAGTCATTATCAAGTTATGTTTTTATTACCTTCTGTCATTTTCTATTGCCGTTGGTTGCATGTCTACATAGTTTGCTCTATATTTTTCACAAGCCTTTGTAGTGTTCTAATGTTGCTATGAAGCTCGAAAGCTAATCGCTGGAATTTACTTTACCAACTACCTTATACTCTCTTTATTTCATTATTGATCATATCCTAATAGAATAAGCAAAAGAAAAAAGAAAAATGACGGTCTCTGGAGGACTGGTCTCTTTCGACGCGAATGCCTGGGAGGAAACAACAAAACTATCAGCAATAACAACTGGAAATTTGAAAGCACTATTACTCCTGGGAGTAATAGGCTATTCCTGCAATATTTAAGCTACAAACAGATTTATACTTAGGTTATTCCCACTCTATTTAAGCTACAAACAGATTTATACAGTAATGAAAGCTGAGGGGCATGCATATCCCTCACATATGATGATTTAGGACCAATCAATAATTACCTAGTCATGTATCAAAATCCATAGTGAGTTGTTGACTGAGATGCCGAGATATAGACCCAATTGAGGAGGCCGAAGGCCCCCAATAACTTGACACCGATCGAACTACCATGTGTGAGATATAATTTGTTTCCAAGTCGAAACCAGACAATCCTCAACTTTTTTCTTTAGTTGATACAGGTGATTGCTGACTCCTCTCTAATATTTGAAACAATAATCAATCTCTTGATAAATAATAATAAAAAAAACACCACAAACTAAATCTTGAATACTCCTCTCTAATTGTTGAAAAAATAACCAATATCTTGATATATAATAAAAAAAATACCACAAACGAAATCTATCATTTGTTGGATTCAAGACCTTCTTGTGTCCTTTCAATCTCTTTCTTTAGTAATATATAGTCTTTGATGGTTGAACTATTTTAGATTGAAGATTTGAATCATGCAATTATCTGTACATTAATAAGCATTAATACTTGCATTTAGTGGCATCCACAGGAAAGTGGGCTTTATGGAAATATGGGCATTGGTTTTTACTCAACGCATCTAGGTTGGGGAGAAAAGCTATGTGAGGACCAAGCAAAAACTTCAACTTGCAAAACAACCCAATAAGAATAATTTACATTGGTGCTGACCAATTTAATTCTCAAAATGACATATAGACATACTTGCCTCCATTCGCATTCGCTGAGAGAATGAAGGCCTAATTTACATGCATATAGAAGAATGGCATTGCCAAGGGGTTTTGCATAACTACAAGCTTTTCTATGTCTACCAAGCAGAATACAACAAGTACTACTCTATTCCTCCCAACCATAATGGAACCAGTACTACTCTCCCCCTCAAGTGAGGGACTAGTGTTGCAAAGGGGTTTTGCATAACTGCAAAGTTTTCTATGCCTCCCAAGCAGAATAGAGTTAGTACTACTCTATGTATCCAGGTCATAATGGAACCAGTACTACCTCAAGTGAGGCACTAATACTACTCCCACTCAAGGTAGGGACTAGCTACCATGCAACTTCCCTACCTCCCTTGTTAAATTACGTTGGTGAGTATTTAACCATGTAATATGAGTTTTTTTTATCTCTTAAGGTCAGTCATAAAGCCTTGTTCACGTTATTGTGGCGTCAACATTCATGGTCCTAAAAAAATATTTCCCTCTATTTATATTTGAAGGTTGTGGCTCTTATCTAAAGGATTTCAACTAATAAAATTACTTTTCCACTCTTAATTCGTGTTAATTTTTTCTATTGTTAATTACTTAGCTATGTGTATGAACTTATAATACCTAGTTTCTATAATAATGATTGATAGTCTTTGTGCATCGATGGCTCCTTTTTTTTCTCGATGTAGTTAATAAATTTTGTTTATAACCCTTATATGTTCAATTTTAATCTATCAAATATAAAACTACATAGTTGGATATTTCAAAATTAAAGAAACATTTTGCATAATTCAATTCCTTTTAGTATCCTCCATATAGTTATATTTGTAGTATCTCTCACTACATCTATGTTAGTATATCAATAAACAATTATTTCACCATATTAACTCATTCATTCACCTTATTATATCTAATTAAGGTTTATAGAATTAAGATAACTTTTCAACGTGTTATGTTTAATCAACAAAAGAAGGGAACATAGTTATATATTGATTTCTATCTGTCATTTTTTATGTTCTTTAGCTCATGTCTTATAGACAGTTCTCATATTTTTAAAAGTAGAATGCTAATAATGTTAAATAAATTAATTCCCTTCACTACACATACTTAAATTTGACTAGGAAATAGTTACACACATGAACCATAAGTCCTCGGTAGATTATCTCTTAGAGTATCTAGTGTTAACTAATCAAGATTTACTATATGCATACAAAATTATATTTCATATATAAATTCACACATATAACATGTTTAGACTTGTTAACTCCTTTCAATACCTATGGAAGTAAATTTACCCTTGAATTCATATACATACATGTACAAAGAAATTTTCCTACAATTTACAATTTATGAAATCTACTTTTCATGTATGACTAACAAGATCTTACATACTACTATTGATAAGTAAGATGAATTATATACATATATTAAGCATAAAAAACTGAAGCATGCCCATTGTATGAAACAGGCATATCTTTCAATAGGCCATGATTATTTGACAATACCACTCATCCTCAAATCAATCATATAAATCAGAATACGTATCAGTTTCCATTCACCAGTAAATAATGAGAACAACCATAAATCGAACTGTACTTTTGCTTGGAAAATACTTAGGAACCGAGCATGTTCCTCCTTCCCATGAACTATTTCTATCAGTTCCCCCCGAGCTACAATCTCTTTTCCTTCAAAATTAACAACCTCTTTGGTTCCTTGGGGGGTTATTTTTATATACATTCTTCCTCGCATATTTTTAGCAGCGTCCCACGTCTGGGTCTGCCAACACTCTTGCTTAGGCTTTAATTTTTCTGTTTCAAAAACATTTATTTCCCTTTTCTTTGAGGCCTACATTTTTCTCTTGCAACACTTTATTGCACCCTACTTAGTATCTTTCTCCAATTATGTGATTTAATATGATCTCTCTCTCTTCATCATATTAAATCCATTTATTTCTAATTATTTTCTCCTAGGGGTTTTTAAGAGATTTCTAGGGGAGTTCCATGTTGGACTTGATAACCAAAAACTATTTCCAAGCTAGAAAGGAGTCTCCTAACACTAGTGCTCTTTCCCTATTTTTTTTTCCAAAAAAAATATTTAATATAAAATAAAATAATTACATCATCACAAAGGTGCAAGCATGGCTTTCATCCCCATTCATTCTCATAATGGTTTAATGTCTAAAAATAGTAAATGTTTAAAAAGAAGAAATGTAGGGGTCTTACAACTATATGGTGAGAGTCGGGACAACACAACCTACTTCCTCTAAACAGTCTTCTAATATATTAGTATACATGTCAAAAAGTGTAGGGTACAAGGGACTCCCTTTCTTGAATCTGATATTGTAGCTAATTTTCTTTTACCAGCCATTAGCGGTCCCAAACTCGACAATAAATTTATCATACAACCTTGTGATATTATCACTCAACATAGAAGGACCATTCATCTCTTCCAAATTCCTCCAAATGTTTTTCCTAGCAAAAATGTCAAAAGCATTTCTAAAGTCAATGGAACAACGTAAGAGATCATTTTTATTACTAGAACACTCCTCCACATTGATCCTAACAACAACAAGGTGCTTCATAGTTGAATGATATCCCCTAAATCCAACATTCCATTTTGGCTCTTTCTTAATGGCTTTCAAACCATAGGCTAATCTTCTTTTCAAAAATAATTTTATATATCTTAGCTAAAATGGGTTAATCATAAAGGTCTGATAATAAGCGGTAATTATTTTACCCTCACCTTCAAAAATAAGTACAATAATACTTTGCATCCATGGTTTCAAGAAGCCTTGACACATAAAGAAATTGAAGAACTTGTGTTTGTGAGGGATGATAATAAGCCCCATGATTTTGAAATTCCATTTTCGTCGGTTTCAATGTCTTTAGCTTTCTTAGTTGCAAGCTACTTAACCATAAAATCTATGTCTTCAAAGAAAATATCTTACCCTCTATATGAATGTTAAAAAAAACTCTATGGCATTACAATATGGATTGGATCATTATATTATTTTTGATCTATATTGATTCTTTTAGATTAGAAGAAATGGAGGAATAAACTCATAAGACTATTTTTATTGGCGGATCCCAGTTTGACAAATTTTGAGGCATTTCATAAAAAAAATTAGGTACAAAAATTTCACTTATGCAAAACCCACTATCATTGTTGTACACTAGTATAACTTTCCAATGGTGTAAGAAAGAACTCAAATGGAGTATGCATGCAATATTATGCCACCATAAGGTTGCCCTTCCTGATTTGATCACCGCGAACCAATAGGATGTCATGTCATCCTCATTACTCTTGGAAAAGGGGTTATCAAAATGAAAATGCTGAAGAAGACTCTAGAAGAGCCAATATTATAACTCTAATTAGGAGTTGAAGAAGTCAAATTTAGCCACCAAAATGCTATTAGGTTTTGTTATAATCGAGTCACTGGGAGGAAAAGGGGTTTCATTCTATTTCAACGCATTTTGTTCCATATATGAGCAAAGTACCTATGAGTGGATAGAGAGAGAGAGATCAAACATTGAGGATTTGTCTACTCTACCAACCCATGTGCCATACATCTCACTCTTGTGTACTTGCATTCATTTCCATTGAAAGAAAGAGAGAGCAAAGCAAGCTCACTTTCCAGATGTGTTTTCTTTTGTAAGGGTTTTTCATAGCATATTTTATGTCATATGCTTTGTGAGTGTAATTTTTTCTTATTTTCTTATAATTTTCATATTTCATATATCACATCGAAGAGTAGAAATAATTATTTAATCTAAGAATCTAATAGAATTTAATGCTCATAGTACAAATTTTAGATTTTCAATATATTTTATGAGATTCGTTATGCAAACTGTTTAGTAGAATATCCATGATAATCCAGGAATCATAATAAGGGATTCATAAAGATTTTTAAGGTAGAGATTCTAGTCTTTCAAGAGAATCATATCATTTTTTTTAAATTTACAATTTAAAAATTTTCTCTAAAACTTACTAGGATCCAAATTATCAAAGCGTAACAAGTATTTACGTTTTTTAAACATATACTACTTTTGTATGTATTTATAAATTAAAGTTTTAAAGATTCATTAAAATCCTACCTAATAGTTTTTCTAGCCATTTTAAATTCATAATCATACCAAGAGTTGGTAATTATATTAAGCTTTTTATATGAAACCTTCATATAAAACATGCTAATGAAAGTAGAAATGGTTGTATTTAAGTTATGATAAAGATCTTGTTTGTTGTCCTTATAACTGAGAGGCTTATTTGCTTATTTTAATTCTTTAAGAAATATTAACTATACTTTTGTAAAAAAACAAATGCTTCTCATTATCAAACTTAACTTTTAGAGGGTTGTTAAGTATGGGAAAATTTAGACTAAGAGTGAAAGTACTATGATTTTGATGAGTATTTTCCTATTTACTCAAAAAATAAAAATAAAAAACTATTTATCTAATTAAAAAATAATTAACTTGTAGATTAAAAAATCATATTTATAAATTTATTACAAGGGTGGAAATCATGATTGTATATTCTAGAATAAGTAAAAAAATATAATTAATTTATTTTTGACGAACATTCAAAGATATATTAACTAAATTTATTAAAGCATAAATATTTTAAATATTTTTTTTATTATTTATAATTTATATAAAATAATAACCAATAAATAATATTTTTGCCACTCATAATTAATAATTCAGCATATTTTATTGATGAAAAAACTTTGCGAAAAAGAAAGTTGTTTTAATGAAAACATTCTCATTAACCCACTTCTTGTTCGACATGTACTTCTATTTTGATGTGATTGAACTATTTTTAATTAATCGATTACAACTAAGCGGTTGACTGTCCAAAGTCTTATATACAAGTCACCATAGGCGTCAAAGCCTGTTCGGATACGAGTCACAGCTGTCCAGTTATCTCCTTTTGATAACTTTTGAGAAGCGACAATCCTCCGATCTTAATAAAATGAGTCAAACACTTACACTGACAGCACTCCTGCGATAATGTCTTATTCACCTGTTCTAATATCTGTACTGCTATTTATTTTACACAATACCTTAGATTTATAATTGCTTTCGTATTTTTTGTTCTAGGTTATTATTTTTTTTCATGGTTTCATAAAAGGATATATCAGAAGTACGGTAGTTTTATTTCGATCAGGTTCATTGACTACCGTGGAAGAGTAGATTATTGTGAAACCAAAAAAAACAAAAAAACATAATCTAATCTACAACCTAAAAGGCCATAAACACCGGTAAACAGGAAAAACATAAATCATATAAAATACATGTATATTTATTTTTATGGTAAGTAACCAAAAAAAATTGTTACTTTAATCGTAATTCAAGAGAGTTTAGTTGGACCATCCTTAAATCGATTGCAGATTATGGAAATATTTTGGGATCCTATAGACATAGACGAGGTCAATTTTTTCACTGCACTCATTTGTTAGATCCCAAAATATTCGGGGATTGCAGATCCCAAAATATTCGGGAAATCTGCAATCGACTTAAATTCCTCAATTCAACTGTAAGCATAACTGAACTGAATTAAATTGAGACTATAATCTTTAGGGACAATTGACATTACATCTGCTGACCATGACTATTTCTTGTATATATTTCTGGATTATTACAGATAGGTAGTTACAACCATTTCCTTGATATCATCTTTCATCCTCCTTTACATGCCGGAGATAAAACAATGACAAATGGATTGGAAGGAAACGCTTTTCATTTTCAGGGAAGAGAGTAATGGCTAAAATTACATTTATTTACTATTATCATTTTACAACACGCATTTATGCCTGTCATTATATTATGTCAGATTTTAAAGTATTTATGTATGAGCAAAGTTAATCAGTTAATTTTACTTATTATTGTGATTTATGGGCTCTGTTTTAACCTCCTAAATTCAGAATTTTTTCGGCTTTTTTCTGAGATGGGAGAAATTTAGAAGCTCACTTGACACTTAATTGTCAATAAACTTTTGGGTTACCGTCTGCCTCCCTGGGACAAGTTGCAAGAGGAGGATTTGTCTTCCTGGGACAAGTTGCAAGAGGAGGGTTTGAGCTGCCTCATGAAACTTTTAAATTTATAATTTTATACAAATGGAAAATTCCAGAAATACTTATGAAGAGGTTAATTTATTTTATTTTATTTTTATTTTCAGATTTAAAAATATTCTTGAAACCTACAATTTTTATAACAATATTTTTTTCAACCCACAATAAATCCAAAGCAGAGGTGACGGGACGAGGCAGATAATACAAGAGGCTGCTATCTTAGGCTACTGTATGGCTCTGCTAAAATTATTCTGATCTTTTTAACGGCTTGGAGAGTTGTTGCAGTTATAAAAATAAATATATCGTTTTTTATGTTTTGATTTTACCATTCTAAAATATCCCTGAAATCTATAATCCACTCTAAAAAAGATACGAAAATACAGGTTCCAAGGTGCCAATCTGCAATAAATTAAAAAAAAATGGAAGTGGCCGCGCGAAGCAGATAGTGCAAGAGGCGGCCACCATGGCATACTGTATCGCTTTGGCCAAAAATTGTTCCGAACCATTTGAGGTTCGGGGGTGCTGTTGCGGCAACGGAAGCCAATACCTTCCTTTTTATGTTTCCGTGCTTTTGGGAAGCCTAGGCGTCTTTCTTTGGGTTCTGCCAGCGACAGCGACCAGACCTGCCATGACCACGTAGTAATAATGTCCCAATTGTTTATTCACCATATCCTAGATTCAGGGGTTGCTTAACTGATTGTGTTCACAGATTGCTTGGAAAACGGAAAGCACACTGCAGATGGGGAAAAAGAGTAACATTAATGAGTGCAACTGGAAACGTGGTCAATTTGCAGGGAGAGTAAAAGCTCAAATATTTTAAAGGAGTCGTCGACAGAGGTAACCGGAATTGCCTGCACTGTCAAAAGTGATCAGAATTTGGGTAAAAATATTCAAAAATCTTGTAGAAGCAGTGTTTGAATCCTGTTTTTATGGTCGAAATGGATTCAGACCATCAAAAATCTCTAGAACACCTAAAATTTTAAAGTTTAACAACTAAAACTTGGATTTACAGAAATTCTCGCCATATTTTTTCTAAATATAACTAGAATTTCCATAACTTTCTTAACAATTCCTCCAGCTATTCTTCCAACTAATTATACTACGGCTATTAAGGGAAGAACATAAAACAACCGGAGAAGTTCGCAATATATCCTCATTGAAAGTCTCAATAAGGTATGAAAGGACTGCGAGATCGTTTTAATTTTCAATGAGGCGTGAAAGGACCTCGAGCTCTTTTTCTTCATTACAATGTTAGAATTGAGACTGCCTTTCGATCGCTTTCGAATCTACGGAAAGTCTGGTTACATTTTTCGTGCCACGGGCATAATGCAGCTGACTCGCAAGTTATCTACATAGTGGTCATATTTAAAACCAATAATTATTTCAAATTCTCTCTTTAATTTTCAATGGACCTCGAACTCGTTTTTCTTGAGTCCAATGTTAGAATTGAGAGTGCCTTTCGATCGTTTTCCAATCTACGGAAAGTCTGGTTGCTTTTTCCTGTCACATGTATAACGCAGGTTACTCGCAAGTTATCAAGTGGATGAAATCTAAAACAGCAACTATTTCAAATTCTAAATTTCATAAAGATAATATTCAGTGGTAAGGGACTATAGACTTTGAAAAATCTTATTATCTTGATTGGCATGAATTAAGTAATTGATTTTATTAGTGTTTATTAAATTTCAAAAATATTTCAATATTTGTAATTAATATATTTTAAAATTTAAATTCACATGAATGAAATCAAATAGTTAATTTTATTAATATCTATGAAATTTCTAAAATATTTTAAAATCATAATTAACATAAATTGATCATAATAAAAATTAATTACACCTAAACATTAAACAACGCAGCTAATAACACATAGGTGATGAAAACAAATAAGTCTTTTTTTAATTTGAACTAAATAAAGTGAAA